>APFE030416950.1:15567-27922 GCA_000404065.3 Pinus taeda
AATTAATGTTGTTGATATAGCATATGAGCTGGTTGTATATATCTTCATATATCCATGTCTGCCTATATCAACCATATTGATAAATGTGATTGTGTTAGTTATACATCTTTTATTCTACTTTCCATACATAATTTTCTATTATTATTTTCTTAAAATATCTTACATTGTTACATTCTGGGAACCTCGGACTAAGAAAGAGCTATTGATTTGATGACTTGGCCAAAAAGAAACGCTAGTTCCATACTCAAATAAAATCATATGTTAAGTGGAATATTTCAAGACTGACCAACACATGTTCACACTAATACTTTTCCATACACAGGTTAGCCATTTCCATCTAGTTTCAATACAGAGGTTGCTCAAATCTAGTTTCAATACAGAAGTTGCTCAAATCATGAATAGTTTCACATGAAATAATCTCACACATTCATTCCATTGTAAATAAATGTGTAATGTTATTTCACTATAAGAAAATATGTCCAACAATACTTATCTATTATTTTTCCTTTACTTGCTTGCTCAACCACCAAGCCATAAGGAAAAAGTATGCTCCTCGTTTGAGAGAGTTGAAGAGTAGTTTGGGTAGCTAAATGCCTCACCCATAATTATCTCCAAACAATTGAAATGCGAGTTTCCTCAACATAACTTCTTAAGAGATTTTTGTGTTGGGTGCACATATTACTTAAATTTAACTAATTAGTATACACTTATAAATATGTATATATATCCTATAACCATAAGTTACCGATATTAATTACATATTTACAAGTTTTTATTAGGGTATTACAAATTTTATTTTTTAAAATCTTTCTAATTCTTATTTTTTTGTTTTATTTTAATGTAATTATTTTGCACTCCCATTACCATATAATTTGAATCATTATTTTAAGTTTATTTATTCTTGTGCCTTTTTTTCTTTTTCTTAAAGTGTTCCTTATTCTTCTAATTTACCCTTATTTATTTATGTTTACTTTCATTAATGTATATTTACTTAATCATATTCAAAATTTTCATAAAATTAATATAGATCCATATTAAATCTAAATCTATTAAATGCTAAGAATAATTAAATTTCTTGTGGTGGATATTTTTTACATATCAATTTCATCTAAAGCCACACTCAATACAAATTTTTAACCATAATATTTTTGTTTTCATTTTTTATATGATATATAATAATATTGAAATATTTATTAAAATATTTCATTTATGACCCACATTGTTTACATGAAAATGTATTTTGGTTTGTCATCTCCATCATATTGGGATATAGAAATCATATACCCATTAGAGTTATGATGAACCAATTTGATTTCAAAATTATAGAAATGAGTACATACTCCACTTCCTCTAAATTTGAACATGTAGCTTTTTACTAAAAAGAACATATTTTTTATCTTCATCTTAATAATTATTACAAGTATTAAGTTTTATAAGTTCTCAGATATGATAAATATTTAATTTATATGATACAAGAGATCTATTTATATTTTCTTTATTTGACATCTTTTATATAGAAAATTTCTTATTTCTATTTTTTTTAAATCTTCATAAACATATACATATAGCTATTAAGTTTTTATATTGTGATTAATTATTTTTTTCAAATATTGTGGTTCAAGATAAATTTATCATTATTTAAATTTGTTATAATGTAATATGAATAGTATTACTTCTTTATTTCTCTTTTTTTTAAAGAAATTTTTTATAATTTTTTTAATAAAAAAATGGAATATAAAAAATTAAATTGAGTAGGATTATTATTTTGTTTTGTAAGCTTGGTAGGACTACATTTTTATCATGTTCACTTCTCACCTGGGTTGGGGTGATAGCACAAGATTTGAACCAAAGACTTTTGGTTTGGTGAGACTTCAACACAAGATTTGAACCCAAAAACTTCCGGTTTTGTGAACCTTCATTTACATGACCACACTTCATTTACAGGACCATTGCCAATTAAGCTAACAATGGAGTAGGATTATTATTGTTACTATTACTTTTACTCATTTCATTACCTTTTTAATTTTTTTATTCTTTAATTAAATGGACATTATTTTATTATTATTATTATTATTATTATTATTAATTTGACCCTTGATAGGAACATATCATTTAATACTTCAATACAACATCTGTGCCATAATGTATGCAATACAAACTTGTTTTGTAGTTTTTTATTTATTATTACTTTTTTTACTTTTAAATCTAAAGACTCATCAATCTAGTACTTTATTACATCTCCCTCATATTCGATATAGTTTATTTCATATATTTATTTACTATTTCTCATAATCCTAAATGCCTCATAGTAAATCATGGGTTATTAAATTAATGTTTAGTAATTTTTTACTATTTTTACTTAATATAAATTTAATATTCAATTTATAACTATTAATTAATGATATTTTTTTATAATTAATTTTATATTTAATTTTTTTTATTTATTTTTTTTCAATAGTCTTTTTTTTATAGAGTTATAATTTATTTCACTTCTTCCATGCAAGATGGTAAATGAAATGATTAATATAAATTTTGATAATTTCATAAACAAATATATAATTTTCTTCACACAAATTTATAACTAATATCCCTGTTACAACATAGAAAAAAATTAACTAAAAATATAAAAACTAATTTATTTTGAAGTATATCCCTTTAAGAAACCGTTGCATGATTGTTATAGCACACTATGTTTTGCCCTTTGGTTTTTGTAAAATTGGGCATTTAACTATTACTTTCCATAACTAGGTCGATAACAAAATTGTATGCCCATTTGGAATAGTTAGAATAATAAATAGTATTTAGAAAATATAATTGACATACTATGTTAGAAAACATATGATTCATGGAGATTAGTAACCACTATACTCACTGAAATACACTAATTGAAGTTACATCTGGGTTTTTTTAATAGTTGAAAAAAAGAGTTTTTTAGTAGTTGCAAAAAAAATCATCAAATATGTAATATCCCTATCATAAATAACCATAACCTTGCGTAAAAGTAATTCAAGATCACGAATCAGTTATTAACTAATTCTTGGCTGTTGTGGAACTGAACGAGAATGAAGGAAATGAGGGAAGGCGCAGAGCATATGGGGAGAAAGGTAGGAGCGAAGCCATGACTATTCAGGGAGAAATTATCAAGAACTCAGTTGTTGAACAAAGAAGTGGGGAATGAAGTCTTGCTGACTTCCAAAGCTCTTCTGATCTAGTAATGGCGTTACGGACTGTCAACATGATGTTGATGGGAGCTTAACCTCCCTTCTATCCTCCCTTCACCTCGCTCTGTCTCAGGTTTCCGGCAGATCTATAGATCACATGAGGTTTACACTGATGTTGCAGGCCAAGAATGCCAAGAATTCGCACCTGATGCAACACATGGGAAGTTTATCGGTTCAACTATTGTCTCCTAACGGTGGTTAGCGGGAAGATATATCTTATCTTCAATATTTTCCACTGGTTAGAAGGGACACTATTGGGTGTTAAGTAGAGGCATACGTATGGTGAGCCGAGAAGCATGCTCCATTATTTACACTCTCAAATGCGCGCCATTAGTTCCGGTAGTGCCATTTAAAATCTGCAAATCTTCCTGTTGGAGTGTGGAAAAAGTACAGATAAGTAACTTGTAAATTACGGTTTATTCACTTGCTTTCTGAAAAGATAAGTATAAATATATTATTTGCATTCTATTTCTTGAAAAGAAAAGATGAAATAGGAATAATTATTAGAGTTTATCCACTTGCTTTCTGAAAAGATAAGTATAAATATATTATTTGCATTTTATTTCTTGAAAAGAAAAGATGCAAGAGGAATAATTATTGCACATAAAATCGAAGTAAATGGTTATTCTTCAACTAAGATTGGAGCAATTTTTACCAGAGTGCGTTAAAGATATTTGAAAAATTCTAGAGTAACATAAGTTCACATGTTATTTAGATTTTATTTCTTGAAAATAAAATAGGCAACATGCACACAGAATCTAAGTAAATGTGTAGATTTTATTAAAAAGATTACATGTGAATCTTGTGTGTTAAAAACTAAGTAGATTTGTCATTTTCTTGGAATGAAATCCTTGCTAAATATAGCCCAAAATATCTTCTTGAGAAAAGAAGATGAGGCATATAAACGTCATGAGGACATAGCGTGAAAAGTGGCCATGTTTTCTTGAATTAAAATATGTATTTGTATTTAATAAAAGTTTTTTGGAAAAGATATATATGCTAATTTCCTTATGATTCTAGCTAGTTTCTAAGTTCTAGTAAAATAACTATGCATTACATGCATGATAGAGATAGCTAATGATGTGCTTCTAGGCACATAGATATTCTCTTCTAACTTTCTTGAAGAAAGAGTATGTGTTATATACACATACATATAGTTTCATTTTAGGAAAGTGTGTATACTTCATGTATGAAAATGATGGCTTTTATGTGAAATCTTTTGAAACAAAAATAGAGTTTCCTACTCTTAAAAGACATATGAATAGTGTTCATATCATATCAAGAACCCTACTTGTTTCATGAAATGATTATGTGCATTGAAGTAAAAGTAATTGTGTTAAGAAAGACACATGTTGCATGCACGTAAGGGTAGCTATTGTGATTTTGTGTGTACATAGAGAAAGTGGTCATGTTAACTTTCTTGAAAAATATAATCTCTTGAAAGATTGTCTTGTTAGATGAGTTGTGTTGACTTCTTGATTTTGATGCATAAAGGGTAAGTTAATTTTTTGTATCTTGATTTTTATGCATAAAGATGGATATCTTTAATAATTTCTCGAAAGGGAAGCTTGAGAATGCTTCATATAGGAATGTAGTGAAATGAAGTTATAATGACTTGCCTTAAGAAATAATTATGTAATTGTTTACATGAAATGTTAATAGAATTATAGAAAAGGGATTATGTGTTGCATACTTTCAAGGCGGGCTCTTATGATGGCTCTTATGATAAGCTACTGTATGCGTAAAGAATAGTCAATGTGTTCTAAAGATATATTCTTTGTATGGCTAGAAGAACTATTGGGCCATATTTCTTTAGGAAAATGATAGGTGATTACTATTATGCTCACATAACTATTATCTTAGCTTTTTGTTGAATGAGATGTGTATGCACACGAGATTTGTGTTAGATTTCTTTAGAAAGGATATATATTCGCATGCAGGAAAGGACTACAGGTTATGTGAGAATGAGAATGCTTTATTAAAGAATAGTCAATGTGTTCTAAAGATATATTCTTTGTATGGCTAGAAGAACTATTGGGCCATATTTCTTTAGGAAAATGATAGGTGATTACTACTATGCTCACATAACTATTATCTTAGCTTTTTGTTGAATGAGATGTGTATGCACACGAGATTTGTGTTAGATTTCTTTAGAAAGGATATATATTCGCATGCCGGAAAGGACTACAGGTTATGTGAGAATGAGAATGCTTTATTAAAGAATAGTCAATGTGTTCTAAAGATATATTCTTTGTATGGCTAGAAGAACTATTGCGCCATATTTCTTTAGGAAAATGATAGGTGATTACTATTATGCTCACATAACTATTATCTTAGCTTTTTGTTGAATGAGATGTGTATGCACACGAGATTTGTGTTAGATTTCTTTAGAAAGGATATATATTTGCATGCAGGAAAGGACTACAGGTTGTGTGAGAATGAGAATGCTTTATTTATTCGCATGCATCAAAAGTGATAGCTAAGGGACTAGTTCTTTTGACAACGTTTATGTAAATTTTCATGCAAGAAGATTATAACTTATATTTTAGTTAGTCCCTTCAAAGGAAAACCTTAGTGCTTGTGGCCTTTAAGAATATGTGCAGTGTTAGTTAATATGATTATTTATAAATGCAATCATGATGTCAATGTTGATAATGAGAACATGGATTTGTAAACTAATGTGTTATATGCTTGAAAGGGGAACATGGACTTGTAAAACTAATGATTAGTTCTCTTAAAGAGAAATATGTGTTAGTGTGCATAAGCATTGTTAAAAGTAGAATAAGAATTTACTTGAAGATATGCACTAGTTAATTAGTATGTTATGCTTGCTCATGCAGATGAGTAGATGTTAAAAGATCTCTTTTAGAGGTTGATTATTGATTCATTAATATGGTATCTAATCTTGTTGTCAAAGCTTGTTGATGACAGCATTGACAGGAAACGATGGTGGTTGGTGCCAAAGAAAAGTGATGTTTAACATTGTGGTGGGAAAAGGATTAACGGGCCATGCAGATGAGTTAGAGTTGCAGGATCGTCCATTGCTAGAACAATCATGCCACAAGAAATGTTGTTATGTGCGGTATGTAAAGTAAAAGATTACATGGAAACTGTATTAGCTTTAGCTAGTTATGTGACAACTTAATGATAATTCATTGTAATGATTTCATAACAATGGTTAAGGGATGGAATCCCTTATGAGCCATTGAGTGAGGGGTGAAAACCCTCACGAGCATTTAATAATAATATTAAACGTTTGTTGGTTTTCACCCTACGGGGTTTCCAGGGTATATTGGTGTTCAATGGTGTGATTGCCTTTTGTGTCAATTTGATGATGATGAATCCTTGATGTTGATGGTTCTTTATTTGATGGCATGATCATATTGTCCAACTATGAGATTAATTAATATGTTTATGGAAATTATGAAATGGATGCAAGGATTCATGAGACAGTTTATGATATTACACTACCACAGTGGTGGTTAAAGGTTATGCAATGGTTATGAAACTTACTGTCTTTGATGGCAGTTTACTTGATGTATTAATGAATACTCTATCTAATGGTTAATGATGAATTATGGAGTTGTGAATTGGATAATTACTTGTGGTAATTTGTATAAAAAAATTCTAACTCCCTACTTTTATATGCGAGGTTACCGGGGTATGTTACAAGTGGTATCAGAGCTAAAGGTTGCAGTACTGGTGCCTTTGGGAATTGGTAAGCAGAGAAGAAATTTAGGTATGCCACCAGTGGCATTAACTCAGGTATGTGTTTAACCATTCACATATTGACTTGTGTAGTACACTACCTTCGGCATGATATGTGTGAATCATGTTTATAACTTCTTTGAGTAGTAAGTAATAAAGTTGTTGCGTAACTATGTTCATGACATTGGATTCCTGATGATGATAAAAGACAATGAAACTTTTGTCGCACTTAAGAAAAATATTGAACACTCATTACACTTATGAAAAATCTTGAACACTCATAGACGAAAGTGACAATCAACAACCCACTTTTGATTTACAAAATAGGATTGATGTTGCAATGAACTAATTTTAATGAGTCAATGCATGAATGTAAAATACGGGGATTTCCTTGGATTTGATGATATGGTGTTTTAAAAAAAAAAGAGACTGTGCAAGACAAGCAGGGGCAGGAGCCAGTGCATGTGCAACGTCCACCTGAAGACAGTTATAAATATTTACCAGATGTGGTGCATGGAATAAATCTTCAAAGGGAAATATCAAGACGGAGCAGGAGGAGGAAATAATTGGTACTTATGGCAATGCTTTGCACATCAACCATCATTTTGGACCCTTTGTACATGATTTCTCATCTGTTCGGCCCTCGTCGAGCTCCGTGGTGGTGTAGCATAATGAAGAGAAAGTGAAGAGCGATTTTGACATCGGGATCATGCGGTGTGGAGGCTGCCAGGAAAAAGATAAGTATCTTTCTTGATTCTCTTGAATTAAAATATGTGCATGTTATTATATTTACAATATTGCATTATGAGAAGATAGTTCTCGTAAGTTTTGTTCCGGGTTTTCCAGATTTGTAATTGTCTATTTTTGCTATTTGATATGGATATTTTGGCACGCAGTAGAAAACTTTATCTGCTTGAATAGACTTGATTGTAATAAATAATTTTTGATTCATTCTTGTCATAGATGCTTGAATATGATTGGTAGTTGAGATTGGTTAGTATTGTATGACTAACCAATAAAACTTATATGCATTAATTGCATTGGATTTAAGATTATTACAATTCGTAAACAAGTGATGGTTTGATTGGTGTCACATGCATGGAATGTGTGTATGATGATTCTTACTCTCTCTGTGCTATAGTTCCAGTTGTTTATGAGAAGAGTTCTTAATATTATTCACCATGAGAATGCTTGATGAATAGTATATGTTTATGTCTTAATAGACTTAATGATGTTTCCCCCTAATTCTTTAAGATTCACTAGCACGGTATGTGTTTATGTTAATCATTACTTGTTGTGAGATAAAAATCATTTGAGAATCTGTTTAATGATGGTTGAATTTATCTCTACTATGGGAATGGCGGATTCTTATGCATGTTGCATTGTAGTGTGAAGTTAATTGTAGAAGCATGTTCAGTGGGTAACATTTCTAGGACCCATTCATGGTAGAATTACATGTGACAATTATTCATAAATAGACTACATGTGTTAATGAATTTATTAGTAAACTCTAACTACCTTCCCCAACTGTAGATGCTTTCAAAGGAAAAAGGAAGCAAGGAGAAGGGAGAAGACCATGCTGTAGGGACAGACGGAGAAGGGAAAAGAATCGGTAAGTTTGGTGATGACCATATAGCGCTTGATGTGCATGTGAGTACTCCTTTGACCATGCTTAAGGAGTTGGAAAATGATAACTATAGTGTGTTGATGTTAGTGAATTTTGTAATGTTTCCTTGAAGTCATTATTCTGAAATTGTCACGTAGTAGTGATAAGATAGTTGTTGCATCTAACATCAAGTGGTAACTCTAGTGTATGTTTGACACTTAGGGGATCATGCTTCTAATTGCATAGTAGAGGAATTGCTTCCGATAAGGGTAGTTTAATTAGTTAGCTATGCATGTTGAACCAATGATTGGTCAGAACACCTTGATTATTCTTAATTATATTAATGATGGATGGCCAATGCTAGCCATAGTAAACGTAAGATAATATTCCATTAATGACGGTATGGATTAAGACAACAAACTACGGGAAATTGGAAATGTTTAGATCATTAACTCAACTATTGTTGACAATTATACTTGCATATGATTTTATACATGAAGATATTGTATACATGAGAAAATTTGGAAATTGAATACTTGTTAACTGATGCATATTTATAACTAACGTTGCTGATGGGATTAAGTAGAGGTAGCTTAATGGCAACAAGAAAACTCATCACATAAATTGTTGCAATGTGAATTGCAATTATAAATGAGAAAGAATAAAGTTATATGATATGCATGAATTGTGCTATTTGGAAAATTTGAATGCATGCAACATGTATGATAGATATGTTTCCCATCAATCTAGATGTTGTGGACCCATGATGAGGGTTAAGAGTAAATGCATGATGTACATGCATGTTTATTTTGTTAATGATAATATACATATGGTTCATTACGTAAATTGCTTTGGGAAAGAGTAATAAAAGAGAAATTTAACATGCCAGACAGTTGCAAATAGTGGGTTGAGGGTTGATGGCAATTTCTTGCCCGGAGGGGTTGATGGTACTTGTCTGCCCGGACTGAACGCTTTGGGTTGATGGCAGTTACCTGCCTGAAGGGGTTGATGGTACTTGTCTTCCCGGATTTCCTTTCCCTAGAGATCAATGATCTCAATAAGGGAAAAGAGTTTGCCAAGATGGTGAAGAGGGTAAAAAGCCTGAAGCAACTTTGTTGATTTGGAGCCTGTTGGAAGAGGCCCAAAATTCCTCATAGACGGGACGCTGTTAGAGGAATAGGCAGGACGCTGCTAAGAGGAATCCTATATTGGACGCTATGTGGTCATTCGAATTCTTGAGCTGGTTGGCTAGTGGAATTCCATGATAGGCTTGGTAAGGTCTCTATCAAAGAAACTGTCTAGATGTGAAAATGACTCGATTTGGTTGTGGAAACCAGTTTCCATGGGTTGGGAATTCTTTAGCCTATTGTGGTTCTCATAGCTAAAGGAATTAACTAATCGGCTATATGTTGTGTTAAAAATGAATTTTACATATAGTTGTGTGAAATATGTTATACACATTTAACAGGAAATGAGCTTAGTGCTCAATAAGGAGTTATTGGAAATTTTAATTCCTTTGTTGTATTATTAATCTTGTGAACGTCTTGGTAGGGGCTAAGAAAATTTTCACTTGATGCAGTGATTGACTGTTTTGATGATTAGAGAGCCTTTCACTTGATGCAGTGATTGACTGTTTTGATGATTAGAGAGCTAGGTGCTCTTTTGGTACCTTTAGGGGTACTTTGTGGACATCTTTAGTGAGAATCATTTTAGTATGCTTGTGGAGTAGTGATGAGCTCTTTAAGGTACTTGTAAAAGTACTGTGATTTAAAAGTCATCTAACATTGCACAATAGATTGATAGTTAAAAGTATTTCATTCGACTCGAAATATTATGACTAATGCGATTGAATTTGTTAGTCATACATAACAGGAATTACTTACCATCGAGGGTTGATGGGTTGTCCAACCACTATTAAAATGCTTACGTGAAAGCACTCATGATTTTCAAGAGTAGATGGTCAGTAATGGTAAGTTGACATAGAGAATTGTTTATTATGAATTTGAATACGGGTCAAGTAATGGAAATCAGAACTTGCATATTTTTGCAGTTATGAATGCTTATAACTATTTATCTTTCTTATGTTATAACATTACTATTTTGTTTATTGTCATTTCTTGGAATGAAATATCTGATAAAGAGCAAGGATCACTTTTTGTGCGGTTTTGATGTTTATATCATGAGTAAGATCTAAGATTCCACCGAGAGATGAACACCGAGGACAGTGTTCTTGTTAAGGGAGGGAGTATGTAATATCCCTATCATAAATAACCATAACCCTGCGTAAAAGTAATTCAAGATTACGAATAAGTTATTAACTGATTCTTGGCTGTTGTGAAACTAAACGAGAATGAAGGAAACGAGGGAAGGCGCGGAGCATATGGGGAGAAAGGTAGGAGCGGAAGCCATGACTATTCCGGGAGAAATTATCAAGAACTCAGTTGTTGAACAGAGAAGTGGGGAATGAAGTCTTGCTGCCTTCCAAAGCTCTTCTGATCTAGTAATGGAGTTACGAACTGTCAACATGATGTTGCTGGGAGCTTAACCTCCCTTCTATCCTCCCTTCGCCTCGCTCTGTCTCAGGTTTCCGGCAGATCTATAGATCACATCAGGTTCTACACTGATGTTGCAGTCCAAGAATTTGAACCTGATGAAACACATGGGAAGTTTATCGGTTCAACTATTGTCTCCTAACGGTGGTCAGCGGGAAGAGATATCTTATCTTCAATATTTTCCACTGGTTAGAAGGGACACTATTGGGTGTTAAGTAGAGGCATACGTATGGTGAGCCGAGAAGCATGCTCCATTATTTACACTATCAAATGCGCACCATTAGTTCCGGTAGTGCCATTTAAAATCTGCAAATATTCCTGTTGGAGTGTGGCAAAAGTACAGATAAGTAACTTGTAAATTACGAGTTTATTCACTTGCTTTCTGAAAAGATAAGTATAAATATATTATTTGCATTCTATTTCTTGAAAAGAAAAGATGCAATAGGAATAATTATTACGAGTTTATTCACTTGCTTTCTGAAAAGATAAGTATAAATATATTATTTGCATTTTATTTCTTGAAAAGAAAAGATGCGATAGGAATAATTATTGCACATAAAATCTAAGTAAATGGTTATTCTTCAACTAATATTGGAGCAATTTTTATGAGAGTGCGTTAAAGATATTTGACAAATTCTAGAGAAACATAAGTTCACATGTTATTTAGATTTTATTTCTTGAAAAGAAAATAGGCAACATGCACACAGAATCTAAGTAAATGTGTAGATTTTATTACAAAGATTACATGTGCATCTTGTGTGTTAAAAACTAAGTAGATTTGTCATTTTCTTGGAATGAAATCCTTGCTAAATATAGCCCAAAATATCTTCTTGAGAAAAGAAGATGAGGCATATAAACGTCCTGAGGACATAGAGTGAAAAGTGGCCATGTTTTCTTGAATTAAAATATGTATTTGTATTTAATAAAAGTTTTTTGGAAAATATATATATGCTAATTGCCTTATGATTCTAGCTAGTTTCTAAGTTCTAGTAAAATAAATATGCATTACATGCATGATAGAGATAGCTAATGATGTGCTTCTAGGAACATAGATATTCTCTTCTAACTTTCTTGAAGAAAGAGTATGTGTTATATACACATAAATATAGTTTCATTTTAGGAAAGTGTGTATACTTCATGTATGAAAATGATGGCTTTTATGTGAAATCTCTTGAAACAAAAATAGAGTTTCCTACTCTTAAAAGACATATGAATAGTGTTCATATCATATCAAGAACCCTACTTGTTTCATGAAAAGATTATGTGCA
>APFE030416950.1:27942-69249 GCA_000404065.3 Pinus taeda
ATATCCCTATTACATTTAACCATGCGTAAAAGTAATTTCAAGTTATGAATTAGTTATTGAACTAATTCTTGTTAGTTGTAAAAACTGAAATCAAGAAACGGTGGATTAGCGCTGAGACCCCAACTATTACGAGATGCCTGGTTACTTATTCGGGGGTGGTCTTCATCATGCACGGCCGAACTTGAATTTTCCGAACCTGAATTTTCTCAGATTTCTTTGCAGAATGCCAATTGCATGATCATTTCAGAATTTGAAGGTGAAGAAGCAGCAGCATGGTATTTCACACAAGATTGTTCCTCAGCGAATCTTGAACAATGGTTCTCAAGAATTTGTGTGTGGGCTTTAATCGGAGCTGAAAATAAGATTGGAAAGGAAGAGATGAGGTGTCGTATGGTGATCCGAGAAGGATGTTCTATTATTTACACTGTCAAATGCACGGCATTAGTTCCGGGAGTGCCATTTAAAATCTGCAAATCTGCCTGTTGGAGTGAGGCAAAAGTACAGATAAGTAACTTGCAAATTACGAGTTTATTCACTTGCTTTCTGAAAAGATAAGTATAAATATATTATTTGCATTCTATTTCTGGAAAAGAAAAGATGCAATATGAATAATTATTGCACATAAAATCTAAGTAAATGGTTATTCTTCACCTAAGATTGGAGCAAATTTTTATGAGAGTGCGTTAAAGATATTTGACAAATTCTAGAGAAACATAAGTACACATGTTATTTAGATTCTATTTCTTGAAAAGAAAATAGGCAACATACACACAGAATCTAAGTAAATGTGTAGATTTCATTACAAAGATTACATGTGAATCTTGTGTGTTAAAAACTAAGTAGATTTGTCATTTTCTTGGAATAAAATCCTGGCTAAATATAGCCCAAAATATCTTCTTGAGAAAAGAAGATGAGGCATATAAACGTCCTGAGGAGTGGCCAAGTTTTCTTGAATTAAAATATGTATTTCTATTTAATAAAAGTTTTTTTTTTTAAAAAGATATATATGCTAATTGCATTATGATTCTAGCTAGTTTCTATGTTCTAGTAAAATAACTATGCATTACATGCATGATAGAGATAGCTAATGATGTGCTTCTAGGCACATAGATAATCTCTTCTAACTTTCTTGAAGAAAGAGTATGTGTTATATACACATAAATATAGTTTCATTTTAGAAAAGTGTGTATACTTCATGTATGAAAATGATGGCTTTTATGTGAAATCTCTTGAAACAAAAATAGAGTTTCCTACTCTTAAAAGACATATTAATAACCCTACTTGTTTCATGAAAAGATTATGTGCATTGAAGTAAAAGTAATTGTGTTAAGAAAGACACATGTTGCATGCACGTAAGGGTAGCTATTGTGATTTTGTGTGTACATAGAGAAAGTGGTCATGTTAACTTTCTTGAAAAATATAATCTCTTGAAAGATTGTCTTGTTAGATGAGTTGTGTTGACTTCTGGATTTTGATGCATAAAGGGTAAGTTAAGTTTTTGTATCTTGATTTTTATGCATAAAGATGGATATCTTTAATAATTTCTGAAAAGGGAAGCTTGAGAATCCTTCATATAGGAATGTAGTGAAATGAAGTTATAATGACTTGCCTTAAGAAATAATTATGTAATTGTTTACATGAAATGTTAATAGAATTCTAGAAAATGGATTATGTGTTGCATACTTTCAAGGAGGGCTCTTATGATGGCTCTTATGATAAGCTACTGTATGCATAAAGAATAGTCAATGTGTTCTAAAGATATATTCTTTGTATGGCTAGAAGAACTATTGGGCCATATTTCTTTAGGGAAATGATAGGTGATTACTATTATGCTCACATAACTATTATCTTAGGTTTTTGTTGAATGAAATGTGTATGCACACGAGATTTGTGTTAGCTTTCTTTAGAAAGGATATATATTCGCATGCAGGAAAGGACTACAGGTTGTGTGAGAATGAGAATGCTTTATTTATTCGCATGCATCAAATGTGATAGCTAAGGGACTAGTTCATTTGACAACGTTTATGTAAATTTTCATGCAAGAAGATTATAACTTATATTTTAGTTAGTCCCTTGAAAGGAAAGCCTTAGTGCTTGTGCCCTTTAAGAATATGTGCAGTGCTAGTTAATATGATTATTTCTAAATGCAATCATGATGTCAATGTTGATAATGAGAACATTAGTTAATATGATTATTTCTAAATGCAATCATGATGTCAATGTTGATAATGAGAACATGGATTTGTAAACTAATGTGTTATATGATTTAAAGGGGAACATGGACTTGTAAAACTAATGATTATTTCTCTTAAAGAGAAATATGCATTAGTGTGAATAAGCATTGTGAAAAGTAGAATAAGAATTTACTTGAAGATATGCACTAGTTAATTAATTAGTATGTTATGCTTGCTCATGCAGATGAGTAGATGTTAAAAGATCTTATTTAGAGGTTGATTATTGATTCATTAATATGGTATCTAATCTTGTTGTCAAAGCTTGTTGATGACAGCATTGACAGGAAATGATGGCGGTTGGTGCCAAAGAAAAGTGATGTTTAACATTGTGGCGGGAAAAGGATTAACGGGCCATGCATATGAGTTAGAGTTGCAGGATCATCCATTGCTAGAACAATCATGCCACAAGAAATGTTGTATGTGGCGGTATGTAAGTAAAAGATTACATGGAAACTATATTAGCTTTTAGCTAGTTATGTGACAACTTAATGATAATTCATTGTAATGATTTCATAACAATGGTTAAGGGATGGAATCCCTTATGAGCCATTAAGTGAGGGGTGAAAACCCTCACGAGCGTTTAATAATAAGATTAAATGTTTGCTGGTTTTCACCCTACACGGTTTCTAGGGTATATTGGTGTTCAATAGTATGATTGCCTTTTGTGTCAGTTTGATGATGATGAATCCGTGATGTTGATGGTTCTTTATTTGATGGCATGATCATATTGTCCAAGTATGAGATTAATTAATATGTTTATGGAAATTATGAAATGGATGCAAGGATTCATGAGACAGTTTATGATATTACACTACCATAGTGGCGGTTAAAGGTTATGCAATGGTTATGAAACTTACTGTCTTTGATGGCCATTTACTTGATGTATTAATGAATACTCTATCTAATGGTTAATGATGAATTGTGGAGTTGTGAATTGGATAATTACTTGTGGTAATTTGTATAAAAAAATTCTAACTCCCTACTTTTATATGCGAGGTTACCGGGGTATGTTACAGATTAGATTATATTTATATTTATAATTCTAATTAAAATCATAGCATTAAAAAAGTATGCTCATTATTAAATAGGTATTCAAATAAACTAAACACCCCTTTAAAAATATGAAAATTAAAATATATAATTCACGGAGATTGTGAGCACTGTATTTATAAAATAATAAAGATTACTTTTGGAATAGTATCACTCATGACTTTTTATCTACTCAATTATTGAATCTTATCGCTTCTCATTAACAGAGGTATAATGCTTTACTAACCACTAAACTAACCCACACAAATACAATATTTTATTACCAACTAAACTAACTCTCAGAACCAGGACCAGGAATACATTCAGAAGCTAATCCTCGGAACGAGTACCAGTACATTCAGAATCTAACCCTCGGAACCAGGATGAGGAGGACCTTCAGAAGCACAAGGAAAAACAGTAATATCATCTCCGTGTGCGATAATTAGTTAGGCATCGCATTTGACGGAAGCAACTTTCAGTGGATAGATGGCATTATTGGCATAGTTGGACACACCATCTCCCGCCGCCAATTTCCCGTCGTCCTTCACAAGCCGTCATTGTAGGTGATCCTCCTAAATGTTTTAGGGTCTATCTCTATCGTCGACGTTAGGAGCCGCAGCTGATCTGTATATTGCTGAGTGCGCACCCAATGGCGCATGTGTTTCTAATTTCCACAGCATATACAGGTATACCATCTGGCTCTGCGTAGATCATACGCTCACTCACTGAAATGTCTCTGCCCGAACACACTTCACCGACTCTTAGGCTCTCTGAGTAATTCACATTAATGGGCGATCCGTCCCATTTTCTTCACAACAGCTTCAGGTTCGACATGTGAGAGAAAAGTTAGGAATATCCACACTGCAAACAACAACTGAACAACATAGGGGCCGTGGTGATTACTAAATCCCAGCGCAGGCATTTTCTTTATTTGTAATCCTTCACAAGGCTACCTCCCCCCGAATTTGATGATTCTATTCCACTTTTGTAATTTCATTTGAGTTGCACTGAATTTATATGCAGACAAAAGTTTGAAGGAGAACCATGTGAAGTTGTTTATGAGACTTACGTGATTTGTTTCTCCATTTCGTAGCGCGCTACTCCCTTTAACGTAACATATATATCAAGTTTGTTAGTAGCAAAATCCATGCTTGATCATTGTAACAGATAAATCTAATTAAGTCACCACACAAGATTCATTTATGATAATCTAGCGCGCTGCTCGAGACGAGCTTTCCTTTATCCTCCAGGATTCTGACGAGAATTAGGGCAGTGTTATCTAATTAAGTCACCACACAAGATTCATTTATGATAATCTACCGCGCTGCTCGAGACGAGCTTTCCTTTATCCTCCAGGATTCTGACGAGAATTAGGGCAGTGTTTTCACCACCTTTACATACCTGTTGAAACTTGGTATGGATATTTGATTGGAATATTTTGAGTAGCATTTATGTATAAATTAAACATTAAATTTTATTTTCAAAGGAGTTATGGTGTTTCTTGGTATAGATATTTGATTGGAATATTTTGAGTAGCATTTATGTATAAATTAAACATTAAATTGTATTTTCAAATAGATGATCCAATTAAACTTATTGTCATGTGAACATGTAACCTATAAACAAATTGTATTAATGAGTTATGGTATTGGTGTATGATAATGTCTTAAAATTTATTCTAATTTTTTTTACAATATATAACAAGTTGTATTAGTAAATCATGGTATTGATCTATGATAATCTAAAAAATTATATTAAAAATCTTTACAATAAAAAGTGAATCTACTTAGTTAAAAATTTTGTATCATATTTCTAATATATATATCCTTTAACTTTTTAAAATTCAAAATAATAATATTAAAACAAAATTATATTTTAATTAATTTATAGATTTTTTAATAAACATTAATAATATGACGATAAATCGAATAAAATTATATTATTATTCATATTACCATTTTTTAATTTATAAATTCATACTTTTACTAATTATAATTACAAACCAAACAAAAAATTTAAAATTAATATAATATTTAGCCTAGCAAAATAAAATAGCTTGGAAATCCAACATATCCACTCATTTTTTCACCATTGTTTTACCCGTTCTATCTTTATCTAAGATAAAGAAAACTTTCTAAAAGAGAAGCGTTTATGATATTTCATGGTTAGTTGTTATTAACTCATTTTTCTTTGAAATGATTATTGTATATTATGTAATTAGTTTTATATTTTGTTTTTAACACTAATAAGTTATTGAGACATAAATTACACATGTTAATACGATAGGATTGTCTTTTCATTGTAGAGTATTAAACTCCATGAGTTATTGCGGACGTGAAAGGGCCGAGACTGGAAGGCTGAGTGGGCCGATACTTCTGGACGCTCCTAATTCTCTCCTATAAGCGAATTAAATATATTATGTACAGAGAGATTTCAGAGACTTCTCTACCGATTGTGCTTTCTACAAGAAGGAAACGGAAACCGTGAAGGCGATAGTGGGTTCCGAGCAAAAATAGGCATGTGCGAGTTTCCTGGATTAGACTTGTTTGAAGTAGGTTTTGAAGGGCCCTATTATTACATTTATGAAAAAGAAGAATTTGAAAGTTTTGGAACAATGCTTTTAAAGGGCATGGCAGTTTAGATTTTTTTTTAAAGGAAAACATTTTTAAAATTTGGATGATGAGTGTTGAAATCTAATTTCAACCAGCAGTGTTATCACTCTAGAAAATTACATGTTCTTTTCTTGGGATGCGATGAGATCGCAGACCGTAAATAGCATGCAAGATTGTAAATAGCATGCAACCTTGGAGCCTCTGTTTGTTCACTTCGATATTGCGATGTTGCGATATTCGATAGCATATGGCAGATCACACCCTTTTGTTTCATACATTTCCTTGTTCCACAACGAATGTGATTTTGGTTTTAGTACAAGTGATGTTATATGAAATTGATGTGAAGTAAGAGCTTCATTTTTGACCGGGGTTTTTGTCAGTAAAACAGTAAATGAAATTTACTGTGGGTTGGTAAGTGGGTTGGTAAGTTTTGCTAAAAAATTTAATTTTATAGTTTTTTTTATTTCACTGGAGTTTTTATCTTAGGGCATAAGTAAAAAAATAGGTAATGTTTTTTAAAAAAGAGTCGTTCTGAGTATGTAATGGTGTGAGAAATTATGTAATGGAAATTATGTAATGGTGTGAGAAATACGCACAGTAGTGGGAAGTAAAAAGGGGAGGAAGTAAAAAGGGGAGCATGCAGCAGCAGTGAATGTAATTTTCTGTAGTTGAAGTGTGTTTTTACAGCATGAATGTAAAATAAATTTTTACACACAGCAAAATCTGAGGACGAGACAAAGTAATTGGTTTTGAAGTTTTTGATGAATGTAATTTTCTGTAGTTGAAGTGTGTTTTTACAGCATGAATGTAAAAGAAATTTTTACACACAACAGTGTAAAATCTGATGACGAGACAAAGTAATTGGTTTTGAAGTTTTTGGTGAATCACTGTCAGAAAAAGAGGATGAATTTTGTATCAATCTTTTATTAATGAATACAAAGTGTTTTTATGTGTGAGGATGAATTTTGTATCAATCTTTTATTAATGAATACAAAGTGTTTTTATGTGTGAGGAAATGAGGAAAAACTCTATCTCGTCAGAAATTTTTAAAGCTTCCTTGTGCCAAGATCATGTGGAGAGAAAACAGAGCATTGTCTCTGTGTTGAGTTAATTTGTTTTTGGAATTTTACCAGAAAAATTCCCAACAGTGGTATGAGAGCAGGTTCAAGCTCTTTGAAGGTTTCAAAGAAGCTGAAGGAAGGTTCATTTTTCTCCAGTAGCAGAGTGAAGACTCAGTCAAAAAAAGGGATCCAGTTATTTTTCAAAGTTTTTTGTGTAGCTGTCAGTTTTTTTTAAATACAGAGTCAAATATTTAAAGCATAGTTAAGAAGTGCAAGAATGGCTAGCACCAGCAACACCACTAGCATGGGTATGTTTAATACTCAACTCCCACAGTTTAATGGGAAAAACTACGATTATTGGGCAATAACCATGAGAGTCATGTTTGCCTCTCAAGATTTATGGGAATTAGTTCAAGATGGTTTTGAAGAACGAGCAGATGAAAATGAGTTTAATAGATTAACTCAGGCATAGAAAGATCTATTAAAGAGCAATAGGAAGAAGGATTCAAAAGCCCTCGTATTTTTGTATCAAGCAGTGCATGAGAGTGTGTTTCCAAGGATCGCTGTAGCCAAGACATCCAAAGAAGCATGGTAAACTCTCAAGACAGCCTATCAAAGCATGGAGAAAGTGAAGACAACAAAACTACAGTTGCTGAGGAGAGATTTCGAAAACTTGTGCATGAAGGAGTCACACAATATTGACTCATTTTTCACACATGTGATTGGTCTGGTCACACAAAGAAGATCTCATGGAGAAACTCTTGAAGAAAGGAGGATTATGGAGAAACTATTGAGGATCCTACCCTCAAAGTTTGATGTGATTGTCACCACCATAGAACAGACAAAGGATCTCTCAAACTTTTCAGTTGATGAACTTCATGCATCACTGATAACTCATGAGCAAAGGTTGAGTAGAAATGAAGAATCATCTCTAGAAAATGCCTTCAAGACCCAGATGTCCTTAGGAAGAGGAAGAGGTCAAGGCAGAGGAAACAAGAGAGGAAGAGGCAAAAGCCAAAATAGAGGTGGACGAAATAGTCCAGCAAATGCTCAAGGAAGAGGCAGCAACCCAAATCAGAACCGAGGCGAAGGCATCAGCCAACAAAGTGGACAATATCATGCTCAAGAAAAAAGGTATGAAAATTCCAATGTCCAATGCTATTATTGTAAAAAATATGGGCACTATGCCAATGAATGTAGGAAGAAACAACATGATATGAACAATAGATCTAGTGCAAATATCACTAGAGAAAATATTAGCCAAGATAATGTATTGTGAGCTTGTAATATGGCTTAAACAAACAGTGAAGACATATGGTTTCTAGACTCCAGTTGCAGCAACCATATGACAGGAAACATAGCTCTGTTTTCTGCTTTAGATCAAAGTGTGAAGTCACAAGTCACACTTGGAACTGATAGTAAAATTTCTGGTATTGGTAAAGGAGAAGTTAAGATATTTACAAAGTAAGGGGAAAGGAAAACCATAGCAGATGTCTATTATGTTCCCGGAATGAGATGTAACCTCTTGAGTGTTGGACAACTTGTTCAAAAGGGTTACAATGTTTTCTTTGAGAATGATGTATGCACCATCATGGATAGAGCACCCAAAAAACGATGCATTGTTGAAGTGAAGATGAAAAGGAACAGAATGTTCCCTCTTAGAATTAGAGCAGATTTGAAAACCAAAGAAGTAATTGCAACAGTTACCCAAGAGGCTTTCCAAAGTGTGCCAAAGGATGAAAATTGGTTGTGGCATTTGAGATTTGGACATCTCAACTTTGGAGGTCTTAACTTGCTGAGCAGAAATTGAATGGTAAGAGGATTACCATTAATAGAGAAACCAAACAGCCTTTGTGAAGGTTGCATTTTTGGGAAGCAACACAGAGAAAGTTTTCCTTCAGGGAAAAGCATAAGGGCAAAGGCACCCTTAGAGATTGTCCACTCAGATTTATGTGGACCGATGCAAAATTCATCTTTAGCAGGCAACCAATATTTTCTAACATTTACTAATGATTTTACAAGAAAAACTTGGGCTTATTTATTGAGGAATAAAAGTGAAGTGTTTGAAAAATTCTGAAATTTCAAAGCACTTGTGGACAACCAAAGCAAGCTGCATATTAAAGTTCTGAGAACTCATAGAGGAGGTGAGTATATCTCCAAGGAATTCCTAAGGTTTTGCAGAGAAAATGACACAAACAATTTACAGCAAGGTACACCCCACAACAAAATGGAGTTGCTGAAAGGAAGAACAAGACCATTATGGATATGGCGAGGAGCATGTTGAAGGCAAAGCATTTGCCAAATGATTATTGGGCTGAAGCTGTAAACTGTGCAGTATATATCTTGAATACGTGTCCTACAAAAGCTGTGATGAACAAAGTGCCTGAAGAAGCATGGAGTGGGAGAAAGCAAGGAGTCACCCACATGAAAGCTTTTGGATGCGTGGCCTATGCACACATTCCAAATCAGCTAAGGAAGAAGTTGGACAGCAAAGGCAAGAAATGTATCTTCATTGGATACAGTGAGGAATCCAAAGCTTACAGGTTGTATATCCCATCTACCAAGAAGTTTTTTTTGAGCAGAGACGTTCAATTCATTAAGGAGGAAGCTTGGGATGGAAGCATAGAGAAGACAGTAAATGTTAAAAATAATTTGTCTCATGATGAAGATGATGAGGAGATGGTTGAAAAACATCCCCAAACAGCAGCGCTAACACAAGGGCAGCAAGAGACACCCTTGAGGAGAAATGAAAGTGCTTCTCCAAGTACACCACAAGGAGGAAATTCAAGTGTATCTTCAAGTACTTGCACAACGAATGAAAGAGGTAAGAATTTCAAAAGCTTAAGTTACATTTATGATGAAGGGATGAATTCCTTATTTACATTGTATTGTCATGTTGATGATCATGCTCATTTCGAAGATGCAATTAAAGATAAGAAATGGATAGAAGCTATGGATGAGGAAATGAATGCCATAGAAAGAAAAAAGATATGGGGTTTGGTTGAGTTACCAAAAGGTAAAGAAGTCATTGGAGTCAAATGGGTCTATAAGACCAAGTGCAATGTTGAAAGCAAAATTGAAAGACAGAAGGCAAGGATGGTGGTCAAGGGATACAAGCAGTAGTATGGGAGAGATTATGATGAAACTTTGACACCGGTTGCAAGAATGGAAACCATGAGAGCAGTGTTGTCCATAGCAGCACAAAACAAGTGGAAAGTTTACCAAATGGCGTGAAGTCAGCATTCCTAAATGAAGTGTTAAAGGAAGAGGTTTACATTGAAAAACCTCTAGGCTATGAGAAGAAAGGCCAAGAGCACAAAGTGTGTAGATTGAAGAAAGCTCTTTATGGGTTGAAGCAAGTGCCAAGAGCGTGGTACAGTAGGATAGATTCCTATCTACTGGAAAATGAGTTTCACAAATGTGAGGGGGAACCCACCATCTACATAAAAGAAAAGGATGGTAAGATTTTAATTGTAGTATTGTATGTTGATGATGTACTTTTTTCTGGTAATGATGACTACCTCATTAAAAATTTCAAATCAGTCATGAAAGAAGAATTTGAGATGACTGACATGGGTTTGCCGAGATACTTCTTAGGAATAGAAGTAGATCAAAATGAAAATAAAAGTTTTATCTCTCAAGCAAGATATGTAAATTAAGTGTTGGGCAGATTTAATATGCAAGACTGCAAGGCAGCAATCACTCCCATAGTAATGGGATTAAAACTTAGCAAAGAGGACAACAAGGATTTTGATCCTATCTTATATAAGAGCATAGTTGGCAGCCTCATGTATTTAACTGCAACTAGGCTGGATATAATGTTTGCTGTTAGTTTGATTTCCAAATTCATGGATAGGCCAGAAGAAGAACATTGGCAGGCAGAAAAAAGAATTTTGAGGTATGTCAAAGGTACTAAAAGATTTGGCATTTTATATACTTTTTTCAGAAAGTTTAGATTTAGTTGGTTACACCGATAGCGATTGGGCTGGAAGTGTGGATGATCGGAAAGCACATCCGATTATCTCTTTCACATGGGTTCAGGAGCAATTTCATGGGATTCTAAGAAACAACCCATTGTAGCGTTTTCTACAGCAGAGGAAAAATAAGTGGCAAATACAGTAGGAGTGTGTCAAGCGGTTTGGATGAGAAGGATGCTAAAGAGCCTATGCCAAGACCAAGCAAATGCAACGGTTATTTTTTGTGACAATAGCTCAGCGATTTCCCTGTCCAAGAATTTTGTGTTTCACAACTGAACAAAATTCATTCATACAAGGTTCCACTACATCATAGGATTGGTGATCAATGGAGAAATCGTTTTACAACATTGTAGCACTCAAGAACAAGTTGCGGACATTTTAACCAAGCCTTTGGGACAGAAAAATTTTGAGCTTTTAAGAAAACGTGTGGGTATGATTGTTAACCCTGTAGTTGAAATTAAAGGGGAGTGTTGAAATCTAATTTCAGCCTACCATGTTATCACTTCATAAAATTACATGTTCTTTCCTTGTGATGCGATGAGATCGCAGATCGCAAATCGCAGGCAAGCTTGGAGCCTCCGTTTGTTCACTTGATTTCAGTGATTGCGATGTTGCGATGCAATCCGATCACATATTACAGATCGCACCCTTTTGTTTCATGCATTCCCCATGTAAATGGTTGAAGTACAAGGCTGCTATATGAAATTGACGTAAATTAAAAGCTTCATTTTTTACCGCCGTTTTTTGTCAGTAAAACAGTAAATGAAATTTACTGTGGGTTGGTAAGTTTTGGTAGAGAATTTAATTTTATAGTTTTTTATTTCATGGGAGTTTTTTTCTTAGGGCATAAGTAAAAAACAATACGTAATTTTTTTTTAAAAAGAGTCATTATGAGTATGTAATGGTGTGAAAAATACGCGCACAACAGTGCGAAGTAAAAAGAGGAGCATGCAACAACAGTGAATGTAATTTTCTGTAGTTAAAGTCTGTTTTTACAGCAAGAATGTAAAATATATTTTTACACACAGAACTATAAAATCTCATGAGGAGACACAGTAATTTGTTTTGAAGTTCTTGGTGAATCCCTCTCAGAAAAAGAGGATGAATTTTGTATCAATCTTTTATTAATGAATACAAAGTGATTTTATGTGTGAGGAATAAATTTTTAAAGCTTCCCTGTGCCAAGATCCTGTGGAGAGAAAACAAAGCATTGTCTCTCTGTTTAGTTAATTTGTTTTTGGAATTTTACCAGAAAAATTCCCAACAATGAGGGTAGAACATGATTTTTTTTTTCCAACGGGGTTTTAAAATTTATTTATTTATAAGAAATTCATTTTTTTGGAATTCGAAGTTAATTAAGTTCTATTTATAAAACTTAATTATTTACGAGAAATATTTTAAAACCTATTAGATTATTTTGATAAGATACAATTTTACATTATTTTATTGGAGAGATAAGTTTATTTCCTGGTGAGAAATCTATAAAAGTGAAAAAAAAAATTATGGCCAGTGTTGATATTTTTTCTCAGAGAACCTTAGAGGTGATAAAGACTCATAACAAGACTCACAGAGATATGCAATACTACCAGCTCACCACCTCACCACATTGACGCGGTGGTTCAGGTTTTCTTAGGTTTATGTTCAATGGATGAGATGCATCTGTATGCAAATCAATGGCGGGCGTGACTGTGGTAAACCTAATCGGCTTTTTCCCTCACCCTACCTTGCCATCGACCATTGCAGTTGTGGCTCTCGGGGGAAGGCTTGAAGAACCTTGTGGCCAGGTTTCTAGTAAAATTTCGCCATTGTCCACAAATGGTGTTGGTTTCTACATTATTGCACAATCCTACTTCATTATCGAGTTACTGTCACTTTATCCAAACCCTTGCTATTTCCCTCTGGTTTCTTTCCCTCCTTGCTGTGCCATTTTCACTGGAAACTTGTCTTTGCCTAGGTTGTGTTCCAATCGAGACCTCCACAATTTTAAACTATCATTTCTGACAAAGATATTCACTGGTTCCATTTTTCTTCTGGGAGGCACAGGTTTGGTCACTGCCGCTGCTTCAGGTAAAAGGGTTTCCTTACTGCATATTTTCTTGTAAATCCATAGGATCAATTTCTATTTCGACTTATTCTTTTCTATTTTCTCGGCATGTAGAGTGGTAGACTCAACCATGGTTATGGTTCTACTAGTTTTTTGATTACTTACACCCTCCTTATGGTCATATTACATGGTTTTCAATTTGGAACACGAGCCTGTCTCATGGCGCCTATAGGTAAAGGGTTTTCTTTGTTCCTTCCCCTAAATGCTGAAAATAACTTCTTTCTCTCTGGTGAAAGGGTTCACACTAACCCTCTTTTTTCTTTACTTTGCTAGGTTTGTTCATCGCCATCCCCAGCACCATCTCCTTATCTCTACAGGTACAGTATTCACATGATTTTAAGTAGTGGCTTGACAGAACTGGCAGTCTTGTTTTTGTTGCTGGTGTCTACTTTTATTTGCTTTCCTTTTTATACTATGGGTGGGTACCCCAATATACCCTTGCTTTATGTTTCGTTCTACTACTCTCAGGATTCCCTCTAGCCGTCATTCGTTGGGTTTTTCTTGTTGCCTTCTACCAGGTGAGTTACATCTTCATCTTGTTGGAACTTGGATGCTGGGAATGCTATGAATGTGAATGCTTAAAGTTGCCTATTTGTAACTATGCTAAATTTTCCCCTTCTTATCTGGCATAACTATCCCAACTTTGTTTTTATTGCAATTTTGCATCTAGATGGTGGTTTGTAGCCAACCGTTATGCTAAATTCATTATAATTTTTGTTAACTTATTCCCTACTCTGTAATTGACTAATTATACTGGATGGTCGCTTTTAAGGACATCTATAGGCCCTTCTTGGGTGCTATTTGTAGTTTATGAATGGTCTTGTACACCGTGTCTTTTTTGTCATTTTACCAAACATAACTTTGCCATACTTATTCGCATTCTGTCACTCGGTTTCTGTCTTTGGGTTCTAGTGACAGTGGTGCTTATGTTATCTTAATGACTTTAATATAAATTATCAATAAGGTTTGGCTGGACTTATTTCCATGCTGTTATATATTTATACATCTCTGGTTGCTTGTGACCATGTAGGAATATATTTCTTTTTGAATTTTCTCTTAAGGAAAAGAGATTCTAATAGTGTTATCAAACGAGCTGGAATTCTCGGTACTGTGCAAGGCTAGAAATTTTCTGTCAATTTGTTTGAACTCTATGAATGGATAGGTAATTGTTTTGCTATACTATACTATGGTTTCATATACCTGTTCTTTCTCTTTCCAATGTCTATTCTAAAACTGAAAGGGAAAATAGATGGAATTGTTTGAATGTTCTTCGAATTCTTATAGCTAACCACTTATAGCTATGCTGATATTAGTTCCTCGAGTTCATACTCTCTGTCACCACTAATGAAAACTCGTGGTCCTTATAAGTGAGCCATGGATACCAAACTTCACACCCTTCACAACTTGAGAATTTACATATTGTTTACTATGCATGCATCTCTTTCACCACTAATGCCAACTCATGGTCCTTATACGTGGCCATGGGTACAAAATTCACACCCTTAACAACTTGAGAGTTCACATATTGTTTATTATGCATGCATCTCTTCCAACTATTTTATCTGTGATTATCCTTAAAATAAATAATTCCTTACCTATAAACTAGTGCAGAATTTGTTTTTTATTGTTGTTTAGAAACTTATATACAAAATCTTATACATAGGTACCATTATGCTTTATGTTATGTGTATAAATCTTACTTTATTAAGAATGTTGTAAAAGATGTATATATCAGTGCTATGTGTGGTAGATTTACTTAATTTAGTTTATTATTCTTGAGCTCTTAGAATTTAATCTACAATAGTTATCAACTGGAAGTTCATACCATTTTGTCCACATAAAAGAATACTTTTAAACTATCTCTAATGATTTTCTGAAAAACAAAACCTATCTATTGTCATACCACCATATTCTCCTGTTTAAATCCAAAGTATCCATAACTTCAAATAACCTTCCATAATCATTACAATGATGTTTTTTGGTTTTTCTTCCTTTAGTTATTACCAAACAGATTATAATTACTCATTGTATTACTTCATCGTATGTTGCATGCCATTTTAGAAGTAGAAATTTTTTTTCTTCCCAACAGTAGAACTGTTTTTCCCATTTCACCCTAGAGCAGAGATTTCATTTGCCAAGATATCAACAAACGTGTTGATTCTTGCAATAAGCATTTTATGCCTTTTCCATGTGTGATTTTTCTACAAGCCACATCCCACCACTACTACATAAAGGGGGTTTTAATACAATATTTGAGAAATTGTTTTAAATATTGTCTTTAAGCCCCTCGCTAAAAAATTATTTTCTTAAAAATATTGTGTTAAAGATTATTGTCTTAAAAATTATGTCTCTATAAATACAATATATAACACAAGTATTATTTTCTCTTAGTAGATAATTTCACTTTTGTCTATCTAGAGACAACAATTTTGTTAGAGACAATATGTCTTTAATACTAGCTTTGTAAGAATAAAATTTTTATTTAAAGATTGCTTTTGTCTCTCTAGAGACAATATAAAACAACGAATCCAGAAATATCTCACCATTGAAATAAATAGATATAAAAAAAATTAATTAAAAATAAACTACAAAAGGGTTGTTGATTAATTCATGTTAGTAGAACCGAACCAACATCCTACTTGTAAGGAATGGGCTCTTCCATTGATCTAGCACACTTTAAAGAATTACCAGAAGAGTTATGGCAGTCATGAAATTCATATTTATAGCAATTGATTTAAAAAAAACAAAAAATGTGACATATAATCTATAATATCTATAAAAACTATAATCATGTACACCATATTTTTAAGTTACTAAAACTAGCAATTGCCCCAAAAGGTGCGAAGAGAGGCAGATTGTATCTCTAGCAAAAGTTTCAAATTGTTATATTAGTATACAGTTAAATGTTCATGTATACACGCTGTCTTGCTACAGTGGCATATCCTTGTGTTGGGATTTCATTCCATGTTAAGACTTCTCTGTCTTCATTTTCTTCCCCACACATGTATGTGTCTATTATTGTGTACATTTACCCATATAAAATTCTATAACAAAATGTCTTGATTTCCAAACGTAAAACAAACAGAATTATGATTCGTGAAATGACAATTTGTGATTGAATCATTATCTGAGAAAAAGAAATGAAATGGAGTGGATATATTCTCTTGAACCTTTGAAATGAGTTCTCCCTACTTAAAAGTTAATATACATGGTATATGTTTTTCCTTTGAATTTTAAGTTGAATAGATTCATGGCTCCATCCTAGCTCCACAATTATTAGGGGCCTTCTATGGCTTGGGAGTTCCACACCAGCCATTTTTTTATGATAGTGAAGATTATTGATGATCGAGAACATGTGCTAAAAATGTAATCAATGTTGCTACTAAATGCAAAGATATATCATGATAATGAAAAAAAACAACAGGTTTTTTATTAAACAAGTGGATGTTGATTATAAAAATGAGAGGATGACATAATGGAAGACAAACTACTATTTAGTAGCCAGTTCCAAGAAACCATGGTGCACACTCAACAAAATAGATAAGTATAACATGAGAAAAGTTGCAAACTATGAACTGTAAAGCAAAAGGTCAAAGAACTACTTACCACAATTTCCCTAGCAGGATCTATCCACTAGTACAAAGTACTTTCAAGAATAGCAACAATTAGACTAATTGTGTTGGTGATCACATAAAAGAAATGATCTTGAGTATATGCCTTCACAATCTCATTATTAAAACTTTGACAATACATTACGAGGAACAACTTCACAAAAGTAACTAAAAGCGTAATTCCAACCACCCAATTCCATTTGTTACGATCTACAGATAAACCATCCTCATGTGGAAATTTGGAAATAGAGTTGACAAAAGTTAATTCCTTGTATGCAAATTGGAAAAATAGTTTGTCTCTTAAAATACAATACACAAAATTCTGACCATAAGGTACATGATAGAGAAATGAACAGTATGATATGAAGCTTCGAGAAGAAAATTCATGGCTAATATGAGCTCAATACCAATGTAACTTGTAAGACAAGGAGTAGGATTATAACTGCACAGAAAAACAACAAGAGTATGTAAAAGGATTTATTAAAAACTAAACTATAAGACTTAGCATACAAGTAGGTCCCGAGAAAGGTTGATGGGATTTTGGTGTTTGGGTTTTGCAAGCCCATGCTTCCTTTTAATCTCTTTTCATAAAACTAGCATTTGTAAATAAAGGGGCACTTCCAAGAGTTGATGTTGAGATAGGAGGGTTTCTACTAATGGCCATATAGGAGGGTTTTTAATCTATATTTGAAAAATAGAAAGCAATTTTGCCACATATCAGAGAATATATAAAACCATAAATGCAGGTTTTGCAAACTTATTTTTCCTGTGAGAGAATATAGAAATTTCAAATGTAAAAAGAGAATGTCCAAATAACTATTCTAATTTGACATTCATAATGCAAAAATAAGCGTATCTTGCATCACACTCACACTCACCAAACCTCTCTAGTAGTGAAACAACAACATGTTTGACCTACAAAATCAAGAGAATATAAATTCTATTAACAACTAAAATGGAGCACCAAAAAATCCTTGTTCATTGTAAGGGAGGTTATTCTTTAATGCAATTCGTACATTGTACAAGTAGAAAGACAACACAATATAGAAGAGATTAAGAAAAAGGATTAAACATAACTAACAAGTGCATTATCATGTTATAGAAGGAGGAGGTTCCATGGAAAATTCTCTCAACTAAAAGCTCACGACAAAGAAATCATGAGCTTATTTGGATCTATAATCTCTAAATAAAATTCCAACTAAACTGGATATTTTCATCACTTCCCATATAAGTTTAGCTTTCATCTTCATGAAACGTCAATTTCAGTAACAATGAGCATGAACTATATTAAGTGTGCTCCAGTTTATGTAAGTTGGGTTGTGGTCTAGCAGAAGCTTGATGTGAGTCTACCCCAACTAACCGAGGTTCGATTCTCAGTGTATGCGTGGTTGGGCATCCCCAAAGTGACACGTGCCAAGAAATTTTCACTGACTTAGGGCATAATTTTCACAGTTCTTTCAAAAAAATAAAAGAGGAGGTGATGCTTTAGTATTTATTCAAGTTGGGAGGGAGGGAGTGGTTGGGAAAGCAGTTGTTGTAGAGAAAACAAAAATAAACAATACCAAAGCATGATATAAACATGGCACAAAATCTTAAGCCAATCAAGTGGCCATGTAGATGGTCTCACTTTTTAGACCATGTATATTCTGGTTGATACGCACCCATAGAAACCTCAGTATCTCTTGAACTATCCATTGAATGTTGGATAATATTTGTGGGTTAGTTTTTTATGTGAAGAATAACTACCCTGTTGTATATTGGTTGTAGTGAGATTGCATTTTCTGTTTTGGTTGTGACATTTTTTTTATTTTTCAGTGTATGATCTTGGTTTATATACATCATTGTAAGATCTGTTGATGCTTTGGAGTACTTCACTGCTTCAGCATGTATCTTCAAAACAGTTTGTAGAGCATCCTATAGAAACACTCAACTTTAACTCTGCGTAAGTCACTCCACTTATCAATTTGGAAGAATAACACTCACCCAGCATGTTCTTGTATAATTCAAAGCAAATTTTGTCTCATATACTCTACAATGCACTTACAACTACTTTTTCCTTTCTATTATTTACATTATGTAGGAAATGTAGAAAATCTGAAGTCATTTCCACCAAAAGGACAAGGATAAATCTGGTTGAATATTGTACTCAGTGGAAGATTTGTAGGTTGTTGAGAAAATAAAAATTGAAGAAGGAAAGCCCTAAAAATTGGAGGCAAACCCTCTTAGATGCAAATCTTGAGCTCAAATGAATATATTTTCAAAGAAATATTTAGCTATTTCAAATTTTTCAAAAAGGCTAAATGTTCAACAAGGAAAGTGGTCGTAGAATATTAGTTTTTACCAACAAAAAATCTTCTCGTGGAAACAAAAAATAGAAATGGAACGAAAACTAAAATCTCTTTTTCGAGAAAAAGAGAAAAGAACTACTACTGATTTTCAAGATCAAAACCCCCAAATTGGTGAAGCTATCTAATCTGTAAGAATCTTTGTAAATGATTGTCTATACATTTTTTATCATTGACACACTTGGCATATAGGTGTGGATTTTAATGGTTAAAAACACTTATGTTGTGCTAAAGGCCAAGAACATTCTGGAACTGTATGGCTAGATAAGCTATTGAAGGATCTAAAGGAATACCCTTACCTTAGCGGTATTCGTACTATAATTTCGAAATAAGAAAAATGAATGCATAAACAAAAGCTAGTATTGTCCAACGGTATTTTTGAAAGTGCAAGCCTATATGATTAGGCCAATATTGTTTTCTAGGTAAAAGCTTGTACCTGTGTATGGTGAAATGCATGTGTGTTTATGTTTTCAATATCATGTTAGGAATTTTCATCTTCATAGTAATGGAGGTAAATCAATGTCAAAGAAGTTTTAGTGCTGCACGGAAATTGTCACAATATGATACCAACTTAGAGATATGAAGAGGAAAACACACTAAATATCAGGTCTCCTAAAAATTGCGCTATTTTTACATGACTTCCTTGAAATTCCAAATCAATTCTCTACAACTAATCGAATCATACTCCATTTAAAATCAGTTATGTGATTCTATATCTATTTTTTTGTGACTTGGTTCGGTTAATACTCGTCGTAATTTCAGATCAAATCGAGGATCCTAGTTAAGCCATATAAGTGACTTCCTTTTCTCATCAGAAATCCAAATAAAAATAAACCACTACATATAGAGCCATTAGTGGAAATACAATTATTCCAATAAATATAGAAACTACCTTAGGCAGACTACTATGGACCAACCATTTTCCGAATTTTGTAATCTAGTAGGTGTTGAAGCCCATGATACACTGTCACAATGACTAGGAAAGAACCATAATTTGCAACATAGTAAATAATATTTTCCATTTAGTAAAATGCAATTCAAAAATCACCACATAATTGAAAAAAAAAATCAATTTAGGTAACAATAATACGATCAATCGTCATTATCCTACATTTCTAGCACCGAGAAAAAAAGGTTTTCTTCTCTAATCTGGGAGTAGAAACTTACTCCAATTGAATTCTTGTGAGGACCCATCTTTATTTCACTGCTCACAAACTTGAGTAGTGGAAATAATGTAAATGGTAGTTGAAATGATAAATTATCTACATGGAAGGAATGCACATAGCATTAGCCTTTAAGTATAAAACATCTCAAATATTTAAATCACAAATGTTTTCTAATTATGATAAGTTAGAGGTTTTTTGGATTCAATGAAATGTTTTTTTGTGTGTATATACATGAATCTAGCACTATAATTTTAACTCTTTGAGAAATATTTAAAATAACATTATCTAACTACTAATTTTTTTTTTGACATTTACATTATCTAACTATTGAAATCCAAATCCATGGAAATTTTTAACTCGAATCCCAGGAAATAATTTTAAGCCCAAACATGATTTTTTGTGATTTGAAATGCGTTGTCGAGATGCCAAATTCAATGATTAAAGAGCATACCGACGAAATAATAATAAGTTGTGTAGCACTAGAAGAACCATAGAGAATAGAAACTGACAAGCTTGGGATGATCGCAATGGCCCAAGGGATAAGGTTGCAGAGTGATGGTTTCATTTTCATATTGAGAAAACTCTACAACAAACAACAACGCACCACTCAAATTCGAGATATTACGCAAATTTGGTTATCAAAATTCAAAATTCATGTATTTTCAAGAGGGAAAAAAAATGAGCTATTAATGCATTAATGCACATACATGATATACTTCCGAGCATATGTCCATGTGATCGATGCACTCTAGCCAGATGCTAGTAGAGTGATGGCATAAATCTTTGAGCTCCAGTTACCTAGAACATGCTAAAGAACGACAAAAGAGGGTTTTTGGTTTAATATTTTTGGAACACTACCAATAATAATATCAGGGAATTCCTAATTCCAAATATTTGAATGAGATCTATAATTGCTAACAAGTTTTATGGATCCATTTCAAGTCCCTAAGCAAATAATTAAAATCATCGTGAATGGATAAGTCAATTCACTTGTAAAGTTGTCTAAGTGATTATAATGTTGAAAGAAGAGGTAGGTGAATAAAAACCATAGTGACAAAGCGGAGGAAATCTTTGTTGGGATGGAAGGAGCTGCTTACATTTAATAGAAAAGATGAGGTATTCAAGTCCAAGTTCCAAAAGTTATCTGAGTCCTCTATAGATAAGTTTTGTGAAGAACAGATTGCCCTGCTCACACAGATAACAATGACATTGATTAAGAAGGCCATAAATATAGCAAATCTAGTTTTGATGAGAAAATACCTGCACACTCATTGGAACATAGACAACATTTTAAGATTATTTCATAGTCTAATGATCTGATTAATGAGTCATTGACAGGTCTATGGTTGCATGAAATTGTTAGGAAGTAGTTTATTCATTTAGTGAATGATTCTATGCAAGCGTTTTAGACGGAGTTATGACAGTTTGTGTTATGAAGCCAATTGAAGGAAAAAATAGAAAAGATAGATCAATGCCTTAAAATTCAGCCTCCTTGAGGGGGCAACCTCCTTTACAATAAGTAAATGAACATTTCTTAGATGATACAAATGAAAATACCTCCTTTCTATATATAGGAACCTAAGCAGTCATAATATAATCAGAGATGACATAAGAATAATAATGTAAGCACACAATAATAACAATAGTGGGCTTCTATGGGGTACAATAGTAACAATATGGGCACTAAATGGGTACATCAATATAATAATGGGGTGGTACTAATAACAATAAGGGGTTACAATAGTAGTATAGGGGCTTAACATGCCCCTCTCATTCAAAAAGTGTTGTCCTCAACGCTTGAGTAGTTATTGATGCTTCAGTATAAAATTCTTGTCCTCCCATGTGGAGTTTTCAATGGGTACGTTCTTCCACTTGATGATATACTCTCAAATTGATCGATTTCGTAGGTGTCGGCTTCTTGTTTCTGTGACTACTCCAGGTTCCAATATGATTTTTCCTTCCTCTTCAAGTTTTGGCAATATTGTTTGAATAGGGATCTTCTACAACTTTGGAATGAGTGGCCATACTCCTTTGTACTTATTCAATTCATCCCTTGCTTTGTTTATCCAATATGGTTGGATAATAGAAATAGCACAAAACAATGCTTCCACATCCTCATCCTTTCTTGAGAGTGCATCTGCAACAAAATTTTGCTTCCCTTTTCTATAGATGATGTCAAAGTCATAACCCAACATATTTGTGACCCAGTTTTTTTGTTCTTCTAAAGATAATAGTTGTTCAAAAAATTATTTAAGACTATCATGATCCATTTTTACCTTGAAGTGTCTTCCCATTCGGTAAGCTTGCCATGTCTTAAGTGCATATAGTATTGCCAACATTTCCTTCAGATAAATAGCTTGCTTGAGATGTACCAGTAAAAATACCCAATCACCTACATCAAAACATTTTTCACTATGATGTTGATCTACCTGTTGTTTCATTCTATTTTGCACCAAAGTGGCGTTATTCTTTAAAAGTTGGAGAACTTGTTGTTGACGCTCGATGTGATCTTTCATTGCTTGAACCTTTTTCTTCTTGATATGTCCTTCTATGTTTAGAGTTTTAGGAGTTGTAATGTCTTCCAATCCTTTACAATATATGGTCGGATTCATATCTTGATGCTCGATGTGATCTTTCACTTCTTGAACATTTTTCTTCTTGATATGCCCTTCTATCTTGATACTTTGAGGAGTGCTAATTCCAACCAATGAATTACAAGATATGGATGGATTCGTTTCTTCTTTCTCGATGTGATCTTTCACTTCTTGCATCTTTTTTTTCTTGATATGGCATTCTATCTTGAGAGTTTGAGTAGTGGTAATTCTTGCAAATTCTTTACAAGATACGGTTTGATTCATTTCGTCTTTCTCTGGGGTTGGGTCCTTGCGTATATTCTTTTCTTTTGATGTTTCTTGATCATTTTCTTCCTCCTCTTCATACTCTATGTAAAATAATTTCTTCTCAGAACAATTATGACCTTTAGTGGATTTTCTATCACAATTGTAACAAAGCCCTTTTTGTCCTTTTTCTTCTAATTGTTGTGGTGTAACCATTGTAGGTTGTGAAAGGCTAGGAGAAACAACACTTCCATCTTTATAGTTGTGAGGGGTAGACTTCCCTGTTGCCATAATTTTACTTTCCACTATGTAACAAATCCATTTTACTCTTTCCAATTGTTGTGGTGTTGCTTTAAAGAAGGTGTTGCTCTTTGTATCCTCATAAAGTGATGTTATTTCCTCCGTGAAAATTGACCACATAACAAGTTGTTTACAAGAACAAAGCCCTTTATACCATAAAAATTCATCTGGTTCTAAATATGAAGATGCAATACATACCTTTTGTAACAGTGTTACACCATGTAGATCAAAATATTGCTCCATTTGAAGTATCCAATTTACCAGATCCTTGCCATCAAAGTTCCTCATATTGCTTTTTCTCGATTTTAGGAGCTTGATCTTGAAATGATTGTAACTCTGTACTTTAGGATCTTTAAGTTCTGAAATTGCGACTTACAGTAGCCCTCTGTTCTCTCTTTCCAATTCCACCATTCTAATCCAAATTGGATTCTCCAAGGAAACGTTATGCCAAATCTCCCACAATGACCTAATTATAGACTAGTTCAGTAGAGTGATATTGTACAACGTGCCAAGTGTCACTGTTTCAACCTTTGGCTCTCAAAAACATATAAAAAGAACTACAGTCTGTCCCTTTTTTAGTACCTTCTTACAAAATTTCAATCCGATACTTAGAGAGGAAGTTATGACGACTTTCCCCAGGTCACCTATTTGGAATGTAATTCAGGAGTCTACAAAAACACCAACTTCCTCATATCATATCTCCGCAAATATAGCGCGAAGAATTCTAAAATTTGGACTCCAGGTTTAGCGTGACTTCATCTCAAATGGGTTTGTTTTTTCACTTCTTAAACGTTGCAATTATAGCGAAAATACCACGATGACCTATTTGGAGCAGCGAAACCCTAGAATCCAAAGCTCTGAAACCAAATGTTATGAGACCAGCTCAAGAAAAAGATAGAAAATATAGATCAATGCCTTAAAATTCATCCTCTTCGAGGGGGAAACCTCCTTTGTAATACATAAATGAAAAATTCTTGGATGATACAAATGAAAAGACCTCCTTTTCATATATAAGAGTCTAAAGGGTCATAATATAATCGGAGACGACATAACAATAATAATGTAAGGGCACAATAATAACAATAGTGGGCTTCTATGGGCACAATAGTAACAATATGGGCACTACATGGGTACATCTATATAATAATGGGGTGGTACTAATAACAATAAGGCGTTACTCTAGTAGTATAGGGGCTTAACAGTTTGGGTTGAACAATCAAGTTTTTCAGTGTACTTTTACACACTATGTTCTTGTAGATGGGACTATTAGACCTTAGTCTGAGTGGAATAACTACATCTCATAATTTCCATAATGAAATCTTGTACTTTCAACAACCCATCGAAAATCGATCTAATTTGTAAATAAAGCACCACGAAATGTACATGAATAATCTATTCAATTTATTTCAATAATTCTCTAAGATATGGAAGAGCACTTACATTAACTCCAGAAAGAGTTGGTGGTACTTTTCGGGAGAGAACCAGTGAAGAAATAAATTCTATATGGATATGGTGGATGATAGCATCAATTTCATTTTATGAAGGTAACCAATAAATAGTCAATGCCATAGTAATAAATTTTGTACATGATAAGATACACGTCATTTGAGGGATTTATTACCTATTTTTCCAGTGTGATTTTGGGGAAAGCTTTCTAGTTTATTTTTTGATCTAGTTTGTTTTGGCCAACATTCATTGAATTCACAAGTTTCACAGGTGAAATCTTCACAATCGAAGTGATTCAGAGGTTTTTGAGGGTGTTGAGTCCATATATGTAGTAAAAAAAACTAGTTTAAACAACAAAAATCAAAAGTTGACCACAAATGTTTTCACAAAATTTTGACCAGTAAACTCCTAGAAACTCCAAAAAAATTGCACTTAAAACTTCTCCATTTATTAATATGCAACTAAATGCCCAACGCCTAATCTACATCATAGGGGAAAATGTTTGGACATATTTTCTAATCATTACTACTTTATGCTGACAAAACATATTCATTGAATTGAATTAATGAAACAAACAAGTGATAGGGCCTTACGATGTAAGAAATGCTCCAGTAAGAGAAATGGAAATACTAGGTTCTACAGTTCCTCTTAAATTAGGAATGAACATTCCTTTTAACACCTCATTGGCTTTAGGCTTAGCATATGCCAACTCTCTAAAGAAACAGCCAAACATTGTAAGTATAAGAAAAGTAATGATCACCTCCAAAATTATCATTTGCAATGTCCCACGTTATGACTTAGGATAAAAGCCTTTGAAGTAACCAGGTTACAAAAGAAAAATGAATTGTCATTTTGTCTTGAAATATATGCATAGGGTATAGTCAAGAGGATTGTTTGGAGCACGTCGAATTTCTTCACTCCAATGAGAGTGAGTGTGCTGACTCTAGTTAGAATAACACCAACCCATGTAGGTATACGGAACATCATGCTAAGAGCAAATGCAGTTCCCAACACTGCGATAAAAACATGAAGGGATGAGAAAATTACAGACAATGAATGAAGTGAATGAAGTAGATTGGGGTAAAATCGTTAACCCTTATTCAGTTGGGGTTCTTGTGGATAGTTATTTATCATTTAAACTTAAGAAACTGAATTAATGGTTTATCTATTGTATATAGTGAATATTTATATGTACTATGTATATTATTTTTCATACCATTCTTAATAGTACTGTTGAATTTGTTTTCCAACTAAAATCAATATTCTCTACATTAGTTGTAGTTGAATTCATTTTCTAACAAAAAAATAATAATATTTGCATTAGTTGCACTTGAATTTATTTTCCAACAAAAATCAATATTCTCATCAAAATCCTGCATTAGCTTCAATTTCATTTTGACACACGGAGAAACCAAAATAAAAGAATTTTACTTTGAAAAATCATTCTTGAAAATTCTAACCGTCATGAATATTTGCAACTATGAAAACCACTTCTAATAGGAACCATAAGATAAAATTTAGATTTCTTGAATATTCTTCCCTATAGTGTTGTGCGAGATGCTCACCTAATGGACTAGCAGGTTTAGGGGTGAGCAGAATCTCAATTCATGTAATTGTTTGGAAGAGAAAACATTTGAGGGACATACCTGTTGCAACTCCTAAACTGAATGAAAGATATTGAATAATCAAGCCACTATAAAAATCACAACAATGACCAAGAGTAACTACAAAAAAAAAAACAAAAAATTGAGCAAACAATACTATATTAGGATGAATTTTAAATTCTTCTTATCGAAAAAGCAATTAATCAGAATCAATCATCTCATTCGAGAGATTATTATTATTATTAAATACCTCATATTCGAACCTAGCCCCTCCTTGCAAATTAGGTGCCGCTAAGAGACAACTGTGATTCTCGATATCAACATCGATACCGAAATATATACAAAATACAATTGTTAAAGATTAGTAACTTCATACGCATTCCAAGATCCATGAAGGCTATGGACACAAGAACTGCAGGTCCAATATAACCTAAATTTTTCTCAATCTTAACTTTTTCTTCAGTTATTAGACCTATCACTTTATGAGTGTTTCAGAGTAACAACCCGATCACAATTCAAAGAGAACAATAAATGTGCAAACTAATAAATTTGTAACCCTAAAGTATTGAGATGCACAATTTTAAATCATGCATTTGAATATAAAATGCCTGCCATATATTGCCATAACAAGCTCATATAATTGGAAATCACATTAAATAGGAAACATATCTTGGTTATGGGGTTACCCGGAAGCAAATTGGCTACCATTTGAACATAAAATGTTTTCCTTGTGTGGATATAAAAATCTCATAAAAGTTAAAATCCAGCAACTGAGCTACACAATGCCTTCTTTGTGGGATGACCCCAACAAAATTCACAACCATTTGAACATACAATGCTTGCCCTAATAGCTATAAAACATCCATACAAGTTAAAATCCAACAAAAAAGGAAAATATTTCTTCTTTATGGGAAGAGCCAAAAGAAAATAGGGTATTATTTAAATATATAACTCTTGTAGTGTATGGCTATAAACAAGCTCATTAAAATTGAAATTTGACTAAGTACTGTTAAATCCTAATTAGCAAGATATAACTAGCAAGACCCAATTAAAACCTAATTGACAAAATATTAAATCCTAATTAATAAGATTAAATCCTACCCACTTCCCCCAATCCAGAGAAGTTGTTGAACATACCCAGGTGGCAGAAATAGACTAGGGATGTGAGAAGAATTTGAGGTGCGGTTATGTTACAGAGTGCTCAGGGTGGCTTGAAGAAGAGCTTCCCCCTGTCCTACCCATACTGGATGTTGCATTAGAGTTCTCAAGGGTGGCTCTATGTGGAGCATTTTCATTGCAGGGTGCTCTTGTCACAGTGATTCTTGGTTGTTGCATCAAAGTTCTCAGATGTGGCTCGATGTGGAGAATTTTCATTACGAAGTGCTCAGGAGTGGCTTGATGCAAAGCTTCCTCTTGCCACGATGCCTCTTGGTTGTTGCATCAATGTGATTAGGGGAAGCTCAATCTAGAGCATTTTATAATGTGAGATAGACAATAGGAAACAGACACTTCTCAGGACCCTAGACCACATAGAATGGAAGACTCAAACTTGCATGGTGTGCTAAAGACAAGCAGAGGGGGGATATGACAAAATGATAAAATTTTAAGAAAAAATGGCTTTGAAATGCACTAAAGGAAAATAAAGGAAGCGCAAAAGAAATAGAGTTTCACAAAATTACCTTCTCATTAGTTTCGGCAAAAGCATCTTGATCATCGTCTATGCTAGATGCATTCATTGGCTGACTGTCTTCATCGTCTTAGTTTTCTTCTATCATTTTCCAAGTTACGGATTCGTGCTCTTCTTGGTCATCCTCTTCTTTGTGTGTGACCGATTCTTCATTATGTGGCCATTCTTCCTCAGAGGAAGCCAAATCATCTGATGAACTCTTACAATGCTTTCCCATTGCTTGGATCGGCTCAGCAATGGAGGATAGATCCTAGGACCTATGTGGAAAGTCATAGCACAAATTGGAAACCCTTGAACCAACAAGGGTTTTAAAATTTGATGAACAAATAAAACTATGCCTTAGTAGCTTTTGCTGTCGTTCGAGTGAGTTAGGGAGGAGTAGATTTGAGTAAAATGGTGAAATGTTGTCGTAGCCATTTTTATTGATTTATTTTAATTTTTCTAGCCTTCTGACCATCAATTGTGAACTTTTTCTTCCTATTGGAATTTTTTTTCACTTTCTCATGGAATTTGAGAGAGTGGGAATCGTCCCCACCAAAGTTTGCAAGTTCCCACCTTTTGTTGCTAGGAATTCCTTGCACTTGGGTTTGGGTGGGTAGAGTCTCTTGAGCCCTTGTTCGTCCACTTTGGTAGGGAAAGGGTTTTCATGTACATGTATGTAATGATTTTAATGGAGGGTGTTATAAGATCAATTTAAGAGAATATCTACAAAATGGAGAGGGTCGTGACATCAATGCAAGGATCTCCATTGGGTTGAGCGGTAGGGAATGGGTAGTCAAAGTAGTAAGAGATGGTACTGAAGAGTATCGCATATTAATTTAAAAAATATTGAATACAAATATGTATATTTTATGGTGCAAATGTAACGATTTTTTGAAATTATTTTGTAGGGCATGAAAATGGTTAAGTTTGGAATGATTTTTAGAGATATGCATGTGCACATAATGGTGGAGTAAATGACTTATGGCGGGGGGATGAGGTTGAACACCAAAAAACACAATAAACGAGTTAAATTTAGGAAGGTTGTTGGTGTGTTCAATGAGCATTGGGCTATTTAAATTTCTTTGACATACATTTGTCTTTTGGATTGAAATGTTTTCGATGAACACAAGCAAGTGGCGATTATTTGATTTGATACATTGCAATGTGGTAGAAGCATCTCAGAAGTTATGAAAGCACCCCTTCAACTCAAAAATCAAAACTAAATGGAATTTATTCTATTAAAGTCACTTGAGACTTAGACATAGCCCCATCTTCAATACACAACCCCATAAAGAAGGAAATTGAGTGCATGAAGGGTGAACACGTCACATGGGATAATTCAACACATGTGGGCGAATAATAGCACACTATACTCACATCGACTGTCTTTACCACCAAACTCCTCCAAAAGGGATGGGGCTAGATAATATTTCCTCTATCACTTCGGATGACCAACTATGGTAACTTGTGTCTTGTTATTTATCTTTGTTTTTTTCATGTAAGGCCTCTACGGCTATGGGTCTCTCAGTTGGGTATTTTTCTTTTTGTCAATACCATGGTAATAGAATTGGTAAAAAAAACTTGGTCGGGGTGAGGCCACATGCATTTTGATGCCCTTTTACATAGTTTTTGATTAATGAAAACTCATCGAATATAAAAAATAACACACTATACTCACACATAATGCAATAAGAAAGACCGCATCGATGTTATGCACTACCTTAAATTGGTTTAGTAGCCTTGGATGGCTCTAAAAATCATAGTTGATTGTATATGATGTTAACTAATTTAACCAACAAAATATGCCTTCAACAATGGTGACTGGACTTACACTCCATTTACTGCATTAAACAATCAAGTGAGGCTTTAATAATTGTAACCAAACATACAGGCCATTGATCAAGTTAACAAGCCTAACACACCTTTAATAGTGATAACCAAAATGTACATGTTACTAATAAAGTGACCATTTTTTCATGCCTCTAACATGTGTGAACATAAGTGTTGTTGATGGGGTTGACCTATCTAACATATCTCCCACAATTGTAGTCAAACATGCATGTTGATTCGGTTAATCTTCTAGATAATCTTAATAAAAAATACATGTTAATAGCCAACCTAACATGTCACTAATAGTGACAATATAATGTGCATGTCAATGATTAAGCTAATTGACCTCATATGTTGTTCACTGAGATGATTAACACATAACTCACTAAGCTGACGAAGTTGAAAAACCATTGGTTTTGTTATTAAACTAGCATGGCTTTAATAGACAAAACTAAATGTAAATGATGTTAAACCAGTAAACCATCATGACATGGCTTTAAGAATAGTAACAAAGTGTGCAAGTTATGGATTGGTAAAACAAAACTAATATACCTATGACAATCAAAATTGACCATACATGTTTGTTTTGATCAATCCTTCAAGTTCTCCCTTGCTTCTATACAAAATTAAGCGTGTGATGCAGCTCTCAAAGTAACTTTGATACATATACAAATTAATTTTGTATTTACTTGTTTGATTTGTGTTAAAGTGTTTCCTCTTTAAAGGTCACCGGATAGGATCCAAAGGAAATTAAGGTATGTACACCTCCATATATTAAATAGTTAAAGCATTGAATGGAGGGAATCCCTTGTCTCACAAACAAAGTTGTCTCATATGTCAAATTGGCAGATACCTGCATTAGAACATAATATTAAATGCTATTCTTATTTTTTCTATTAATATGAATGCTTATAATATTTAATATATTGTTAAGGAGATTACCCCTTGACTAATTGCTGTATTGGATGAGAGAGTTGTAAGGCTGAAATTTTGGCTACTACATATTAAATTTGCTACTTGTCTTATGTGAATGCAAAATTAGATTTAAGACCTCTCCAAGAATCAATCAAAATCATTTACACTTACCAACCAGAGGCATTCAATAGATGGTTGAAGTAGTGGTTGGGAGGAGTTCATTGTTAGATCCATCCAAGTGTTTCGAAACTAGAGAAACAAGGGCATGTGTTTGATTTATGAGCTAACACTTGAAATATGGTTATGACGAAAGGAGTTGGTGGGAGTCCTTCTTATGGAAAGGCCCTTCACCTCTTCCTTTATTTCTTAAAATAGGCTTGAAATAATTGATTATAGATATATAATACATATAATATGCAAACCACTCAAAAAACAAAAATATTCAACATTTGCATGAGACATACATTAATTTACTTTCAATATATTCTTTCCTTAAAAAATGTAAGATATGCTACCATGATGCAATACAATGATTCACCAACATTGGGAACCAAAAAATGACTTGGACCACGGATGCTATGTATGATGACAATCATCCACTATAAACTATAATTATTAGCCACTCTAACACCCCTCATTTATGGTTACTCATTGGACATGCTCATGAAATTGGAGATCAATGGACATGGTTAGCATACTTTGGTTAACACAATCTAGTATGGTGTGAGGGTCTTGCCTACAATGCAAGCTTTCTAACACACTTTACAACAAAATTTCTTCATGAAAGGAATTTGACATTGCCTCATTTTTCCTTTGTGTATGAGAAAGAAACTAAATGTTACTTCTCCCTTATCCAAGATAATTCTCTTGATTACAAATTGAACAATGTATCATGACATTGCCTTTCTCTCTTCGTGTGAACTTGCTAAATTACCATCTAGATATCTTGTGAGATAAAAGTCATTGTATGTATTGTATTTGGTATTGTGTCAATTATTTATTTTTTATGTGTTAATATTGTGTTAATGGCCTTCCAATGCATGGTCAGTCTTGAATTAAAATTTTGACATGGAAAATCCCAATTTTGCAATTTTGGCATTTAGAGGCACAATACAAGGACAGCGTGTATCCATCTTGGTGGATAGTGGGGCAACAAAAATTTCTATTGATGCATAGTTGGTGGATTGTAGAGTCACTCATAGATTGATATATATCATGAACAACATGGGCGAAAGAGGATGCCCATGCTTCACCCTAGTTGTCTTCTTCATTGTTGGTTCGCTATGTTGAGGATATGGTTGATGGGACAAATGTTGAGTATATGGTTGATGGTTTGATATTGAAGTCAAAATCCTTCCTTGATAATAGGGAGTTTACAAGGACATTACATTGTCCTAGAACATCATAAATTGCATCCACATGCATGAACATGGAATGTGAATTAAGATCATAAAGTAGACTAGAGTGTTAGAGAAATAGGGTGCATCAAAATATTTTTGGAGTGTCCCAAAGGCCAATATACAATCCCCGTCTCCTCTAAAATACAATATACATTTATTGTGGTGATAGTAACAGCAAGATTCTTAGAGCTAGTGGTATATTTATTGGGCATGAATGAATGTGTGGCAAAGCAATCTAAAGCTTTCAACTCACTGGCATAAAATATATTGTGGGGCCAAATAAAAATTTCGAGGGACATTCAAGGATCTCTCGTAAAATGGGGTTAGCAGCCAAAGGCTACCTTCCAAATAATTTAAGGAGAGTAGAGAATATTTAGAGGAGGCCAAATGAAGAAACCATAAGAAAGAAAAATGGGAAAGTATATAACAAATATGGTTAGATTACACATCAAAATCCCCATCCTTGAATGAAATGGTGGTTTAAATAGGGCTCATGGGAGAGTATGGGATGGAGGGTATATCGACATGGTTAGAAAATGAGAGAAGGGTTTTATCTACTAAGGGAATTTGAGGTGGAGGTTATATCTAAGTTCACGAAGGATTTTAGCTTTTTTGACAAGGATGGAGGCAGATGTATCACAACAAACGAGCTTGGGAAGTAATGCATTCTTTGGGTCAAAACCCCAATGTATATTGGAAGTGGTCCAAATGTTTCATATCAATAATCTAGTGTCGAATACAAGCAACCACAAAAGAGTAGTTCTAATCTACATGTGAATGCAACATATTAAATACACCATTCCAAATTGATTTTGCTAAGGAGAATCAAAGAAATAGATGAGTTTGGTTGTCCAACGCCTCCATACAGAGTAAACAACAACCAAGCCCACTCTATCCTTTACGACACAAATTGTTGCACGCTAGGATGAATCCAAAAATATACATTTATTGATATTCTTAGGCATAGAGAAAATATGAAGCCAATATACATATATGCTCCGAATGACTACTTGAGCTAGAGTCAAATTGTCTCCTAGGGAGAGCCACTTGTGTGCCCATGATGAAAGTTTACAGTGGATTTTCTCTATAAGTCAGCTCCAATCCTTAATTATATAACAATTAGGTTGGAGCATAAATCTAAGATATTTAAAATCTGCATCCAATGCGGTGGAGATAACACCAAAAATATGATAAATATCCAGTACCAATGCATCATCTAGGTAAGAAGAAATCATATCATATTTAATATTATTTAGGAGTCCAGAGACTGATCAAAAGAGGCCAATCTACCGAATAGTAACACATCATTGACAAAAATCAAAGGAGTAACTGTGACTTGTCTACCTACACACTTGTGACCAGAATTACATTTGTCCATCTACCTCCAAACGTGCAACCAAAATTACCGCCATTGTGAATCTTGTGACTAATTCTTCCACAATCCAATCTTTTATACTCAATGCCTTCTTCTCACAAAAGTTGTCATAGATATTTTGAAGTAGGCATATTGTCTACTAAGGAATATTTTGTAGTTTTCGTCCAGCATCCTTGCAAAAATTCTAGTGTATAGTTGTAACTACTTATGAAGTTTTAATCAAAACCACAGGACACAAACCTACTCTACCGCTCTCTAGAAGTTAATTCACAATTTAAAGCAAAACTTTCATACATGCAATAAGAAATAACACACATGCATATAGAATTTTTCCTATGGAAATAGATACGCTAGAAACCCCAATGTCTGCTTGCATTAATATGATGAATAGAAATGTATTGCAATTTATTTTCTCAATTGAGCACAACTTGCAAGTAAATAACATGTATCTTTGCTCACTAAGAAGCTCTAACCCAGGCTTCATAAATTTCTACCTCTGCTTGAGACCATATTCCTTTGCATAATTCCTTAAGAAATCAAGCCCCTATTATTTAGGAATTTTTACAAAATGGATTGTGAAATTCCCAAGGCTGATCATATGACTGCATGCAACACTTGTACAGTCAATGCTAGTCTACAATTTATGTTACACTCCCTTGGAATATCAACCACAGTTAGGGAACTCGAATTCTCCATGTAGTAGCTATTTTGGGTTGGTTTGTCAGTTAACAGGATGATCACTAAGTTTGACTAAAGTCCCACTACACAATTGGCCTTCCATTAGTTCCTCAAGCAGTTGGAACTAGTTTAATTGAAAACAACTTGAGATAACTCAATTTGATTGCTACAAATCAACAATCATACATTATTAACTGAATTGTAACTCCTCCAACATGAATTTACTAAGTAAATCAGGTGACACAAACCATGTCACACAAGTTAACTGCATCCTAGCTTTCTGTTGATGTGGAAATTAAAATTTCTCAATTTAGTCAACGAAAAATAAAATTTAGAATTTCTTGCTACATTTTTAAAGACTCCCTCTCTGCAAGAAAGGGATTATCAACCAACCCTATCATTCACTTATGGAACTCAAACTTCCCTCTTGACAAATATTTTGTCAAAATGTCAACATCTTACTCCTCTATCATAATGGAGTGTAGCAAGATCATCTGCCTCTAGACATAGTCTTGTAAATGGTGATATTGGATATCTATATGCTTGGATCGATCATGAAATATAGGATTCTCAGAGAGATTGATGCAACTATGTTTATCACAATTGGATCCATCATCTCACAAAATAGTCCAATAAGTATCTTTCTCATCCATATTGTCTCATGTGCTGCTTGACTTACAGCCATGTATTATGCTTCTGTCTAGCTGAGCACCATATATCTTTGCTTCATGTCGTACCAAGAAATAACTGTGGACCCAAAACTAAAAGTTCCACTTGATGTAGTTTTTCATTCTAATGGACTTCATGCACAATCTTCTTCTATGAAGCTGCAAAAATTCACTCCCTCTCGTCTATACCATAGTCCAAACTGGGTAGTGCCTATGAGGTACTATAAAACATGATTACTTGCCTTCCAAAATAGTTTGGCTGGCCTAACCATATACTGCCTTAGTTGGTTGACTTCACAAAACATATTTGGCCATGAGTTCACAAGATACATGAGTGGACCCACTAGCTGTTGATAAATGGTAGCATCCACTTCACCTAAAGTGACATCCTCCTTCCTCCATTTGTTCGTTGAAGGTGTTTCCATGGGTTTACAACTCTCCATGTAGAATCTTTGCAGTATCTCATTTTCATACTTGCTTTAAGAGACAAAAAATTCCCCATCACCTTGTCATACTTCCAACTTGAGAAAGTAGTGCACGAGACCCATGTCGTTCATTTCAAATTCCCTTGCAAGGTCATCCTTGCAAGATATGATCAATGGATCATCACTAGTTAAAATAAAATTATCAACATAAAGGAGAATAATAGGAAATTTACCTTCTATCCAGATGTGATGAGGTTTACATCCACTTCACTTATGGTGAAACCCAAACCTGTGAGATAACTATCGATCTTGGTGTACCAAGCACAAGTTGTTTGCTTGAGATTGTATAACGCTCACTTGAGCCTGCACACATAAGAATCTTGATCAAATGTCTCAAATAAAATTGTTACTGTATGTACACCTCCTCCTTAATAACCCCATTCAGAAATGTTGTTTTTACACCCATCTCGTGGATAGTCTAGCTCAACCAAGAATTCATCTAATGGATGAATACCTTGCTACAAGAGAAAATGTCTCCTCATAGTCAATTCCCTCACCTTGAGATTACCCCATGGCCACAAATTCGGCCTTATACTTCCCTATGCTTCCATTTGTTGCCTTGTTCAACTTGAAGATCCATCCTAGATGCACTATTGATTTATATGTTGGTCGTCGGACGTCTTGCCAAAATATGGTTCTTTGCAATGAATTCATATTCCTCCACAATTTCATACACCCATATAGGTTTCTTAATTTCTTCCTCAAAATAGGATGGCTCAATCTCTATAAGCTTAGTCAAAAGAGCCATGTAGCTAGTGTACCTCTCAGGCGACCTTCTTTCCTTACACAAATTTTAAGGATATCCCACATTCTCCCTTTCATCATTCACAAGTCTATGAAATTCCTTAGTTCTTTCTCTACCTTCTCTAGAGGTTTTGATTTAGTGAATGTCTCCACTCTCTGCTCCACAATTTTTGGTTTCTCTACAACTTCCTGAGGTTCCTCTTTTGGACCTAAATCTCATCATTTGGTGGGATCTAAATCTCCCTCTCAAGAGAGCACCACATAAATTTCTTCTCATAAAAATTTACATCCCTTCACACAACTATCATTATGAGTGATGGAAAGTACACATGTTAGTTGTGGGGAGTTTCTGTGTGACTAAATATTATTCCTTGATTCTTTGGAGACATGTTAGTAAAGAGAGACTCCAAAAATATTGCAGTGCGACACATACAACTTTATTCCTGAGAAAGTCTCCTCTGGTGTAATCATGCCAAGAATTTGATGAGGACTTCAGTTCTACAAACAAGAAGTTGTATTGGATACCTTAACCCACAAATGTAGAGGTAGGCCTTGGTCATGCAACATCAACCTTGTTGCTCCCAAAATCCTATGGATATTTCTCTCAACCACCCCATTATGATGTGGGTTCTGGCTTGTTGTCAACACTCGTTGAATTCCTTCTTTCGTACATAAATTTTTAAGTTCATTCAACACATACTCACAACCATTATTTCTCCTGAGAGTCTTCACCTTCTTGTTGGTTTCTTTCTCAACGATTACCTTCAATTCTACAAACTTGGAGAATGTCTCATCTTTCTTTCGCATGAATAAATCCATCACTTATGTGAGAAGTCATCAATAAAAAGGAAAAAATATTTGTGCCTAGCAGTGGAGGCAATCAAGAAAGGTCCACATACATCAGAGTGGATCATTTCTTGCACTACATGCGTTTTGTTGTCCTGATCATGGCATTCCTATTTTATGTACTTCCCTAAGGTAGACCCTTTCCATACATCATGTTTATCAAATTCTCCTTTATGGAGGCTAGTGGATATTTGTTGTATAATATTTGAGGTTCCATGATGCAAATGGTCAAGTCTTATGTGCTAAAGTTCACCTACATCATGGCCCTTCACTTTCTCTTCCTTAGTTCTTAATGCAACACAAACTTCCACATTTAACTTATATAGATTCTTCACATGAACCTCAATATTCTTCACCTGTTTCGTGGCTATGTGTCCTAGGAATGGTTTTCCTTTGTTGAAGATCACGTCAGAACCACAGTCTTCCAAAACTGTAACAAAGATGAGATTTCTCTTTAGGCACAGAACAAACATGACATCCTTGAGTGTGAGAGGGGAGTCTGACTCCCTCTGAAAGGTGACTGTACCGATATTGGTCATGTTGTACCTTTTGTCGTTCACTAGCTTGATGTGCATCTAGAGATCTTTCTGCTCTTGGTCACTAAAAAAATCTCTACACCTTGTCATGTGGAAGAATGCACCTGAGTCCATGTACCACACACTCCCCATCACTATGTTAAACATACATACGATACGGGAAAAGTCAAGGTCGAACTGTGAAACCAAGGCTTCACCCATTACTCCTCCTCAGGTATTATTTCTTTCATTTTTTTGTGGGCACTTCGTGGCATATTTCTCATATTCATGACAATGGAAACATTTAATTATTGAAAAATCTTTCTTCTTTCTCCCTTAGTTGGATTCTATTTTGGTTTGAGATTTCTTCCCTTTTCCCTTCATTCTCTTTCCAACCAATGAAAATTTTTCTTCATCCTTGCCCTTGGATAAGGTCCCATCTTTGGTATTCTGCCATGTTTCCTCCCGTACAAAATCATATCATAAGTGTTCCCAATTCAGTAGTTTCTCCCTCCCTTTCACTTAATCTTGATAGCTATGCCAACTCTTAGGAAAGCCTAGAAGGGACGTTCTTAACATGTCATCCTTTGAAAGAGTAACACAAACTCCTACAAGATCATCACGAACTTGTGTGAACCTCCTCAGATATTGCACGATAAAGTCATTCTTCTACATCCTGATATTTTAAAGTTTATCCTTGAGCACCAACTTTTTGTGGTCACTACTATTCTAGAATAGATTTGTTAGTGCCTACCACATTGCATAAGAATTTTCTTTCTGATGGAGATTGCTGAAAATGTGGTCTCATACTCCATCCAATATTATTATCCACACCTTAGCTACAACTTTCTTCCACTGAGAAAGTTTTTGGGCATCAGATTATGTTGATTTTGTAACATCTCTCTTAACGTATTCTAGCAATCCATTTTCATCTAATACCTCCTCCACGTGATCCTTTGATTTAATGAAATTAGAGTTGCCTTCCAGGGCATATTGTAGCCTCATCGCGATGAAAGTAATATTTTTAGTTTTTAAGAGATCTTGCTACAATGAACTGCAAATTCGAACCTCCTGAGAAATAAATTCAAAATTCATGCTCTAATGTGAATCTTGCTATGATACAATGTACAAATTATGTTGTATGTTTGCAACTTCTTATGATTTTTTTTTCAAAATCATATGACAGAAACCTACTCTACTACTCTACAAAAGTTAATTCTCAATTTAGAACAAAAAATTCAAACATGAAATAAGAAATAAAACGCATGCACCCAATTCTTCCTGGGGAAAGAAAAATTATAATAGATCCAATTCCTTCTTGCATCAATCTTATGAATATAGATGTATTGCAATTGCTTTACTCAATTGTGCACAACCTATAAGTGAATAACCTATATCTCTACTCACTAAGAAGCTCAAACCCAAACTTTATCAATTTCTGCCTCTGCTTGAGACCCTATTTCCTTGTGCAATTCATTGAGAAATTAGGCCCCTATTATTTAGGTTTTTTCCAAAATGGATTGTGCAACTCCTAAGGTTGATCATGTGACTACATGCAACACCTATATGCTCAAGAATAGTCTACAACTAATGTTACACTTCCTCGGAATCTCCAACATAGCCAAGGAACTTGAATTATTTGAATGCACTAGCTATTTTATGTTGATTGATTTGTTAACTAGATGATCACTACATTTGACTGAAGTCCCATTGCACAACTAGCCTTCCACCACTTTATCCAATAGTTAGAACTATTTTAACTCAAAAGAACTTGAGATAATTGACATACAAATTAGCAATCACACATGCTTAACTGAACTCTAACTCCTACAACTCGAATTTATTGAGTAAAATGGGTGACACAAACCATCTCATATGAGCTAATTGCATCCAACTTGTTTGATTATGTGGAAATTCAATTCTTCTCAATTTATCAATGAAAAATCAAATTTTGAATATCCTTCTGCATTTTTCAACAATCCTTCACATGAATCTAATCCATGTTTCCAATCTAGCACAACAGTGTTCTAATAACAACAACCAATGGATATAAGTAGCGTTCAAAATAAATAAAACAATCAAAAAACACATATTAAAACACAATCGATGGAGACCCTAAAAAGTACTCCAACTATGTTACCACATGCTTTTGTGGGTCATTTTTTCAACCAAAATATCGCTTTTAACCTCAATGGTGCTTTATACCAATTGAGTCTTAACATTTATCTCCAGCTAAGCTCTTAATGGATCTTTCTCTCCCATCCATTAAGTTTATCCAAAATTATTTCTAGAATTCTAATCATGGAAAGGTTATCATATTATAATCTCATTTGCAAGTGTTTAATTTCCAAGTATCTCTAATTTATTACTTATTTATTTATAAAATATTTATATATAGAATTATTTCATCATCCTACATGCCTATTCTATAAGCATAGCTTACTTAGCACACAATAGAAAATACTAATGTTTACCATAGGGGGTTATTACAATATTCAAAAAACGATGTGAAAAGTATCAAAGTGCAATTTTCTTAATAATTATATAGTAATGATTTTATTTAATACTTAAATTATGATGAGAACAATTAACTGATCATTAATGATAAAGATTGTGTTTCATAATATTTGTCCCCATTCTAGAAGGATGGGCGAGTGCTACAATAATTACAACCTTTTTTAAACTATGAAACTAAATCTTGAACTAACAAAAACTGCATGATAAAGCTACCTCACATTCTAGAAAGAAACCTCACATTTTTAAAAAGAGTAACTAGTGGTAGAAAAAGTAGTTATCTTAATCAAGAAATATGAAGCAATGCTACATAATACAATTTTTAACTTTCACTAAGTTTAGCATGGTCACTAACACTTCTAATGTCAATTGTAAGACGTGTTTAGTGACGAAATTTTTAAATTATTTAACTAAATCAGTTTAAATTGGCATCGCTTCATTTGAGCCCTCCATTTCACACTCAGATGAAGAATAATATGCTGAGCATATTCACTCCCCATAAACTGTTCCCTTCCATTGTTAGGGAAACACAAAAAGCAACAAACCACCTTGTTCCCCAAGTTCATATATATACACTTATTAGTGAATTACTTTTATTATTTTTATTACCTTTTACCTTTTATTTATTTTTAATTAAAAGAACATTATTTCTTTTATTACTATTATTATTGATTTGACCCTTGATTAGGACATCTCATTTTATATTTGAATACAACATCTCTTCCATAATATATGAAATGTAAACTTGTTTTGTAATTTTTATTTATTATTATTTGGTTAATTCTAAATCTAAAGAGTTATTCATGTGGTACTTTACTTTTAAGCATGTTTGACTCAATTTAATTCATATATTTATTTTCTATTTCTCATAATCATAAATTCTTCGTAGTAAATCATTGGTTCTTAAATTAATTTTTAATATTTTTTTGGTTGTTAACTTAACAATGTACTTACGAGAACTCTTTAATGTAGAATGCCTCAGGTTCCTCTTTATTCCCTATTGGTACTTACGAGAACTCTTTAATGTAGAACGCCTCAGGTTCCTCTTTATTCCCTATTGGATCCCCCTTTCTGTTTGAGAGCTCAAGAGCAGTTTGGGTATTTTTTCTCTATTGCATCCCCCATTCCCTTTGAGAGTTCAAGGATAATTGTTTGGGTAGGTAAAATCCTCACCCATAGCTATGTCCAACCAACGGAAATGTGAGCTTCCTCACCATCGCTTCCCAAGTGACTTACTAAAGTTAATTAAATATTTACAACTTTTTACTAAGAGTATTATAATTTATATTTTTTAAAATCTTTTTAATTCTTATTTTCTCATTTTATTTTAATGTAATTACTT
>APFE030416950.1:70535-138312 GCA_000404065.3 Pinus taeda
ACATTTATTTTATAAAATACACCACTTCAATTCTGCCTTTTCTAAATATTTGCAAAAAAAAAATCATCAAAATACGGATTAGATTATACTTATATTTATAATTGTAATTAAAAGCATAGCATTAAAAAGTATTCTCATTGTGAAATAGGAATCCAAATAAACTAAACAACTCTGAAAAAATATGAAAATATAACCTATGATTCGTGGATATTAGTGACCATCCTATTTATAAAATAATAGAGATTACTTCTCGAATAATATCACGGAAATACACCAATTGAATTTACAAGTATATTTTTTAAAGATTTGTAAAAAATCATCAAAGTACTGATTAGATTATCTTTATATTTATAATTCGAATTAAAAGCATATATATTTATAATTCTAATTAAAAACCTAGCATTAAAAAAGTATACTGATTATTAAATTGGTATCTAAATAAACTAAACAACCCTTAAAAAATATGAAAATAAAATATAGGATTCACGGAGAGATTTCGTGACCACTGTATTTATAAAATAATTAAAATTACTTCTGGAATAGTATCACGAATGACTTTTTATCTACTTAATTATTGAATCTTATCACTTCTCATTAACAAAGATAAGATGCTTTACTAGCCACTAAAGTAGCCCACAAAGATACAATATTTTACTACCAACTAAACTAACCCTCGGAACCAGGACCAAGGAGGACCTTCAAAAGCCAACCCTTGAAACCAGGACCAGGGGGACCTTCAGAAGCCAACCCTCGAAACCAGGACCAGGAGGACCTTGAGAAGCCTAAGGAAAAAGAGTAATATCATGACCGTGTGCGATAATTAGTTAAGCATCGCATTTTACAGAAGTGACTTTCAGTGGATAGATGGCATTATTGGCATAGTTGAAGGACACACCATCTCCCGCAGCCAATTTCCCGTCGTCCTTCACCAAGAATTTGTTATAGGCGATCCTCCTAAATGTTTTAGGTTCTATCTCTATCGTCAAAGCGAAGGAGCCGCAGCTAATGTGTATATTGTTGATTGCGCACCCAATGGCACATGTGTTTCTAATTTCCACAGCATATACATGTATACCATCTCGCCCTGTGTAGATCATATGCTCACTCACTGAAATGTCTTTGCCTGAACACACTTCACCGACTCTAAGGCTCCCTGAGTAGTTCACATTAATGGGCGATCCACCAATTTTCTTCACAACGACATCAGGTTCAAAATGTGAGAGAAAAGTTAGGAATATGCACACTGCAAACAATAACTACCTCCCCAAAATTATGATTTGTGAATCCACAATCTGGGATTGAGGAATTATTAAAGAAAAAGAAATGAAATGGAGTGGATATATTCTCTTGCACCTTTGCAATATGTTGTCCATACTTAAAAGTGAATATACCTTGAATATGTTTTTCCTTCGAATTTTAAAATCAATACATTCATGGCTCCATCCTAGCTCCACAAGTATTAGGGGTCCTCTATGGCTTGGGAGTTCCACACCGCCATTGTTTATGATAGTGAAGGTAACTGATGATCGAGAACATGTGCTAAAACTTTCATCTATGTTGCTACTAAATGAAAAGATATATCATGATAATGAAAAACAAAACAACAGGTTTGTTACTAAACAAGTGGACGTTGATTATAAAAGGGAGAGGATGACATAATGGAAGAAAAAACTACTCTTCAATAGCCAGTTCCAAGAAACCATGGTGCACACTCAACAAAATAGATAAGTATAACATGTGAAAAGTTGCAAACTATGAACAACTACTTACCACGATTTTTCTAGCAGGATCTATCCACCAGTACAAAGTACTTGCAACAATAGTAACAATTAGACCAATTGTGTTGGTGATCACATCAAAGAAATGATCTTGATCATATGCATTCACAATATCATTAGTAAAACTTCTACAGTTTATGACGAACAACTTCACAAAAGTAAATGAAACCATAATTCCAACCACCCAATTCCATTTTTCACCATCTAAGAATAAACCATCCTCATATGGAAATTTGGAAATGGGGTTCACAAAATTTAATTCCTTGTATGCAAATTGGAAAAATAAAATTTCTCTCAAAATACAATACACAAAATTCTAACCATAAGGTACATGATAGAGAAATGAACAATATGATATGAAGCTTGGAGAAGAAAATTCATGGCTAATATGAGCTTAATACCAGGGTAACTTGTAAGACAAGGAGTAGGATTATAACTGTGCAAAAAAACAATAAGAGTATGTAAACTGATTTATTAAAAATAAAATAGTGAGACTTAACATACAAGTATGTCCCAAGAAAGGTGCATAGGTTTCTGGTGTTTGGGTGGTGCAAGCCCATGCTTTTAATCTATATCCATAAGACTAGCATTTGTAAATAAAGGGGTACTTCCAAGAGTTGATGTCAATATATGAGGGTTTCCATTAATGGCCATACATGAAAAGAAGTCAAAAACCTTTTAATTTATATTTGAAGAATAGTGTTGAAAATACAACAAGATGATGGAGCTTAGTGAAAAGAAGTCGCCTTCACTAAGTGGGCCCGCAGGCTATTTTTGGCGCCAAGTCTATTTTTAGACATATGGATCATGGTCTATGAGTTGCAAGATGAAATTTGTGGATGATTGGTCATGTTGGTAAAAATATATGGACCTTTATTTTTAGACATATGGGCGGAGTCTATTTTTATACTGCCAATCTAGATATACAATAGTCGAATATTATTAGCTCTTAATAATATTTGGACTATAAACATTATCTTATCCTCTTGCAGCGCTTCAGTTCGAGCTACGGATGTGGCACATGCAACTGCCAGAAGGAAATATGTTTTTCTTATAGGTTAGTTGAGCTATTTCATGGATGGACTTCAGTTAGAACTCAAGTGATTGAGTTTGGTGGAGTTGAATGAGGAGTTGATGGAGTTGTGTTGAGTTTGACTTAGTTGAACTAGTTGTATTCAGTCTAACTAACAAATAGACTAAGTGATGACTGGTGCGAATTAGTTATTAAGTAATTCACTAATTATTAACTCATAAATCAACTGAAGAATACACCAGTTAACGCAGTGCATGGACAGTTCAGTGGTGACAAGTGTTAGAGGTGAGTGAAAGGGCAAGGAAGTTCTCAGTTGTGACTATAGTTGTGCATGAGATTTGCACAATCAATGGATTGAGTATTACCAATGAGGATTGCATGGTATAACCAAAGGGAATACAAATTTGGATCACACATTTGGTGTTATTCTCATGCAGGATTGTGCAGTGGAGGTAAGAAAGCAGTGGAGGATATTTGAACCTGTGATTGATTCAGATCTGAGCTAATTTGTGTGTAATAGGTGGAGATAGTACTGAGTACTTGTGAGGAGTACTGTACTATGTATTGTTACATGTTCTGAATCAATATAATATACAAATAGTTGAGGGGTTTTCAGTTGTATGCTTTCCCCAGTACATACTGTGTTGATATGTGTGATTGATGCTTCAATGTGCGCATGCAATTGTTTCTTTAATACTGCAAATTGATGATCAACATAGAGGAGGTTATGTATTATGCATGATTCTGCAAATAGTGTATAATCAGGATAATATCTGTGAATAAGTCTCATATTATTCAAAATTTCTACAAATAGAAAGCAATTCTTCCACATACCAGAGAATATATAAAACCATAAATGCACGATTTGAAAACTTATTTTTCGTGTGAGAGATCATAGAAACTTCAATTGGAAAAAGAAAATGTCCAAATAACTATTCTAATTTTACATTGATAGTGCAAAAGTCAGAGTATCTTATGGCACACCGAGGCTCACCAAACCTCACTAATAGTGAAACAACAACATGTTTGACCTACAAAATCAAGAGCATATAAATTCTATTAACGTCTAAGATGGAGACCCAAAAAATCCTTTTTGATTGTAAGGGAGGTTATCCTTTAATGCAATTCATACATGTATAAGTAGAAAGAGTGCATAATATAAAAGAAATGAAGAAAAATGATTAATCCTAACTAACAAGTGCGTTATGATCTGATAGCAGGAGGAGGTTGCGTGGAAAATTCTCTCAACCAAAAGCTCAGAACAAAGAAATACATGAGTTGATTTGGATCTATAATCTCTAAATAAAATTCCAACTAAAATGGATATGTTCATCACTACCCATATAAGTTTAGCTTTCATCTTCATGCAACATCAAATTCAGTAACAATGGGCATGAACTCTAGTAAGTGTGCTCCAGTTTATGTAGGTTGGGTTGTAGTATAACGAAAGCTTGATGTGAGTCTATCCCAATTAACCAAGGTTCGATTCTTAGTGTATGCATGGTTGGGCATCCCCAAAGTGACATGCCAAGAATTTTGCACCCACTTAGGCCATAATTTGCATAGTTCTTTAAAAAAAATAAAAGAGGAGGGGATGCTTCAGTATGTATTCAGGTTGGGAGGGACGGAGTGGCTCGGAAAGTATTTGTTGCAGAGGAAAAAAAAATAACAAAAAATGATATAAACATGGTACAAAATCTTGAGCCAATCACGTGGCCATGTGGATGGTCTCAATTTCTGGACCATGTATATTGTGGTTGATACGCACCCATAGAAACCTCAGAATCTCTTGAACCATCCATTGAACATTGGTTAATATTTGTAGGTTAGTTTTTTGTTTGAAAAATAACTACCCTATTGTATATTGGTTGTAGTGAGATTGTATTTTTTGTTTTAATTGTGACATTCATTTTATTTTTTAGTGTATGCTCTTGGCTTATATACATCGTTGTAAGATATACTGATTCTTCGGAGTACTTCATTGCTCCAGCATGTATCTTCAAAACAGTTTGTAGAGCATCCTACAGAAACAATCAACTTTAACTTTGCAGAAGTTACTCCTCTTATCAATTTGGAAGAAGAACACTCACGCTGCATGTTCTTGTATAATTTGAAGCAAATTTCCTCTCATCCATTCTAGAGTGTTGTGGTTGATACACACCCATAGAAACCTCAAAATCTCTTGAACCATCAATTGACCATTAGTTAATATTTGTAGGTTAGTTTTTTGTGCGAAAAATAACTACCCTGTCGTATATTGGTTGTAGTGAGATTGTATTTTTTGTTTTAATTGTGACATTAATTTTACTTTTTAGTGTATTCTCTTGGTTTATATACATCGTTGTAAGATCTGCCAATGCTTCATAGTACTCCATTGCTCCAGCATGTATCTTCAAAATAGTTTGTAGAGCATCCTGCAGAAACAGTGAACTTCAATTTTACGGAAGTTACTCCTCTTATCAATTTGGAAGAAGAACACTCATGTTGCATGTTCTTGTATAATTTGAAGCAAATTTCCTCTCATCCATTCTAGAATGCAGTTGCAGTGACTTCTTCCTTTCAATTATTTACATTATGTAGGAAATGTATAAAATCTGAAGCCATTTCCACGAAAAGGACAAGGAAAAATATGGTTCAATATTGTACTCAGTGGAAGATTTGTAGGTTGAGAAGGAAAACCCTCTTAGATGCAAAGCTTAAGCTCAGATGAATATATTTTCAAATAAATATTTAGCTATTTTGATTTTTTCAAAAAGACTAAATGTTCAATGAGGAAAGGAGTCACCGAAAATTAGTTTTTACCTTCAAAAAATCTTCTCGTGGAAACAAAAAAGAGAAATGGAATGAAAAACTAACATTTCCTTTTCGGGAACATTCTGGAACTGTATGGCTAGAAAAGTTACGGAAGGATCTGAAGGAATTCCCTTACCTCAACGTTATTCCTACTGTACTTTTGAAATAAGAAAAATGAATGCATAAACAAAAGCTAGTATTGTCCCATGATATTTTTGAAATTTCAAGCCTATATGATTAGCCCAAGATTGTTTTCTAGGTAAAAGCTTTGTACTCGTGTATGGTTAAGTGCATGTGTGTTTATGTTTTCAATACCGTGTTAGGAGTTTTCTTCTTCATAGAAATGGAGGCCAATCAATGAAAAAGAAGTTTTAGTGTTGCACAAAAATTTTCACGATATGAAACCAACTCAGAGACATGAAGAGGAAAACACACTAAATTTTAGATATGCTAATAGTTGCATTATTTTTACACAACTTCCCTGAAATTCCAAACCAATTCTATACAACTAATCATACTCCAATTGAAAATCACTTCTGTGACTCTATATCTATTTTTTTGTGAGTTGGTTTGGTTAATACCCACTGTAACTTGAGATGAAATCGAGGATCCTAGTTGAGCCATATAAGTGACTTTCTTTTCTCGCGGGAAATCCAAATAAAAAATCACTACTACATATAGAGCCATTAGTCGAAATACAAATAGTCCAATAAATATAGAAACTACCTTAGGCAAACTACTATGGACCAACCATTTTCCAAATTTTGTAGTGATGTAGTATGTGTTGATGCCCATGATACACCATCCCGATGACGAGGAAAGAACCATAATCTGCGACATAGTAAATAATATTTTCCATTTAGTAAAATGCAATTCAAAAATCACCACATAATTGAAGAATTTTTTTCAAATTAGGTAAGAATAATACGATCAATCGTCATCCCCTACATTTCTAGCACTGAGAAAAAAAGACTTTCTTCTCTAATCTGGTAGTAGAAACTTACTCCAATTGAATTCTTTTGAGGACCCATCTTTATCTCACTGCTCACAAACTTGAATAGTGGAATTAATTTAAATGGCAGTTGAAATGATAAAATGATCTGCATGGAAAGAATACACATAGCATTAGCGTTTAAATATAAAACATCTCAAATATTTAGATGACAAATGTTTTCTAATTATGGTAAGTTTGAGGTTTTATATAAAATTACACACAACAATATATTCTCTATTATTAATGAATGATGAAATTACACACATATTTATACAATCAATAGTCTCGAGATAGGAATTCTATCTTGGACGTACACTAGTGTGGTTGAGAGATTCTCTCAACCACACACTAAACTAGGAGAAACTAAATTCCTATTATGTATGAACAAACTCCTCAAATGGAGAATTGCAACCATAGACAAGTAGGAATTAATTATTTCTAACTCCCCCCCTTAATGACTACTTGTCATGATAGTCAAATCCACCACCATCAGGGGACTTGCATGTACAAAACTTCCAAAAAACAAAGAGAGATCACTTCCAAAAAACAAAGAGAGATTAGTGCCTTTCTAAGCCAAATATTCATGTCCAAATAACAATCGCAGACAATTGCGCTGATTGCGCCTTTCGATGCAACTGTCAGATAGAAAAGTGCACCAACCCTCTTATGCTCATACACACCAATATTTGAGACCGTGAGCCAGGTGTTATTGCAGTCCACCTGTTCCTACGAGCACAAAGCTGTCGTGTACACGTTAGCCACTAAGGCAATATGTCACCACGGTGGAAGTTTGATCTACTACCACTGGGAAAATACGCCAACTTCAATATGCCACCACCGGGCAAGTCCGATCTACCACAACTGGGCAAATCCGCCAACTTCAATATGCCACCACCGTGCAAATCCAATCTACCAAAACCGGGAAAATCCTGTAGCCACTAAGACTCTATATGTGATTTATGGTTGACCATCACTTTACAGTGACAAAAGATGGTTTCAGGCTGACAATTAACCATTACAAAATGGTTTTGAGATCACCATGAACTTTCAGATGCCTTTAAAATTTACATTTCATTCCACATTTTGGAGTTTCTGGGTACATACAATGACAATTAGAACATGCTAGGGAGTCTATTCCACAAACCACACTAACTCAAACAAACATCTACTTTGTTGTCCACCATAAACATTGTCGTTGCTCCTTTACCTCATTTGTGAGGGGTCCACTGATAAAGAAACCGAAACATAGGCACCCATAGCCCCACGAAGAGAACACAATTTTCCCTTCAAGAGTAATAATCTAGGACTCCACAGTCCAATCCTCTGTCGCGTTTCAATGTCCACTCCCCTGGCAACATAATGCCACTTCCCTTGCTCACAGTATCAAGGCTTGGTAACTGCTTCCAAGCATGCTGCCTTATACTCGCTGGCGTACTGCAACAACTAAGATCCATTGTCCAGCTAATCTCCTTGCAATTGAACATGCAAGCTTGTCTCCACAATTTTTACACCGGACACATACAAACTTGATCATCCAACAATTTTTTATGTAACTGTCATGTCTTCTCATATCTGGTAATTAATCATTCCTGCAAATAGATTTGTCTATTGTTGGAATGGCAAATTCCAACATAGATTTACACTGGTGACGCTAGTTTTCGAAACCAAATGTCACAACAATCTAATTCTTTTAACCAGGTTTACATAAATGCATTTAGATGTTAAGTTGATCAGTCCTCAACATGAAGCAGAATAACTTACGAAGACAATTTATTTCATCAAAGGAGATATGTTGAAACTTTTAGTTTCATCTTTACCCAATATAGAAACATAATCACATCAAGGCACAAACCTCCATACACAGACTCCATTGGTCCACACCATTGGAAATCCAATCCTCTTTCACTTGCAACTCGACAAAAAATTCACAAGCAATTATGGATTTGCTTTTAATATGCCCAAGCATAAACTACTTTATACTTAGCTAGAACTCTTGCAGAAACTTGCTTTGAACCAACCCGTCACCCTGCATGACTTGTAGCTACACCACAGAAAACAATGCATGTCATGGTTCCCAAAAAAAAATACTGGAGATCCGCAATCGAAATATTGCTTCCCATCATAGCCTGCCATCGCCACATGCAACATGTTTCCATGTTTCTTCTCTTATCTAGGCCATCGTAAATCAACATGACTTGTTCTTTGTAGCCTTTTCCATAGCGATATAGGTCACAACGGGATGATTGGACATCGTATGTTGCAATTTCACGACCATAATAATCTGCTAAAATTGCCAACTCAATGGCACCACCCCATTTTTTAGAATCCAGTATCCATGCACAATACTCTTCATTTGGCTTTCCCAAGAATGCCTCATTATAATGCACAGTATCACTTCCAACTGCTGTGGCGATTACCTGTCTCAATTCTGAAGATTTGTTCTTGTCGTTTTCCATTACATAACCGACTGCATTGAAGAGACAGTTGTTGTCTGCTGGAATGATTCTTTTCACAACCACTCCATCCATTTTGTAAAGAGAAAATCTTGAAAGCACAGATCACAAAATCCTGAAAGCACAGGAGCCAAAAAAAAAATCAGAATGGTAATTTACAAATAGTATTGAGCATGGGCGCTTACATCTCTTACGCTTCCACTTCCAACTCTGTACGTTTCATTGAATCCTCTACCAACTGGAATGTTGCGGGAATATATAGCCGAGCATCCAAGTTCAAACCGGAACCTCCTCTCAAGGCAAGAGAGCCATAGATTTCTTCAAACGATAAATCGACTACGGCCTTGCTGCCACATGATCTCTATTGCGACCACCTACAACCTCGACCAACAGCTCTTTAGGCTTAGCCACCCTAACTACGAGCTTGTGCATAGATCAGCTCACGACATTCTAGTTTGCACATGGCAGGACCACATTCTTATAGCCCTCCGCACCACACTGTTCATAACACCCAGCGAGGACACCGGCAATGCCGAAGTGAGGGAGCCCATCTGCCGAGATATCAATTAAATTACTGCAAAAAATAAATGAACTCCACAGTCCTCCAACCATTCGACTCATTGCCCCAAATCGATGATGATGAGTCCACACTCCGCAAAAAACAAAATCTGCCATTTTGCACTCCACATATGATGCGTTTTACAAGTTTTCCTTTCAATCCCAACAAAATCCAAACAATGTAGTATATCTCACAAGTTCTCTATAACAGGCTTAACAAATAGCAACTACATTAACAAGCACCGAGTCGATCTAGCTCATATTCATAGTGGGGGAATTTAACTGAAGGATTCATACGGGGTCGCAACATTTCTCTTTTCCAAACCAGTTGAACTGAAGGCCGTGCCACCCCCTTGGCTATTTCGGTGAGAGCGTTCATGAACTGAACGAAGGCACCATCATTACTCACCGTGTGGTTAACACACATGGCAAATATGAAACCTCCGCCTCTCAGGCACGTCCCCTGAATATGAATGACACGTGTGCAATCCTTTGGAATTCTACAGCACTAGAACCAAAGTCTCGCCAGACGCACCAATAATCACACAGATCTGATCAGATCCGATCAGATTTAGGCTCAGCCTTCCGTCTCCTTCAACCACGAGAGGAAGAAAAAAAAATCTCTGTCGAATGCCTCTGCACTTTCCACGTAGCTGCACTTTTGCCTTTCATTTGCGGTCCAGCTCCATGCAGTTAACGCAGCAGCGAATATTCAAGCAGTTGCTCTTCAGGTAGGCAATATTCCTCAGATGGACAAACCCAAAACAAAATAAACCACAAACAAACTCTTTATCTGCTATTTCCCTCAGCCCATGAGGGGCACGGGCCCAGGCCCAGGCCCTTACGGGCAAGCTCTGATACCAAGATAAAATTACACACAACAATATATTCTATATTATTAATGAATGAGGAAATTACACACATATTTATACAATCAATAGTCTCAAGATAGGAATTCTATCTTGGAGGTACACTAGTGTGGTTGAGAGATTCTCTCAACCACACACTAAACTTGGAGAAACTAAATTCCTATTATGTAGGAACAAACTCCTCAAATGGAAAATTACAACCATAGACAAGTAGGAATTAATCATTTCTAACTGTTTTTTAAATTGAATGAAATGTGTTTTTGAGTGTATATACATAACTGATAAAAATATTTTAGAATAACTTATCTAACTCTAAAAAGTTTTTTGACATTTACATTATCTAACTATTGAAATCCAAATCCATGGAAATTTTTAACTCGAATCATAGAAATAATTTTCAGCCCAATCACGAATTTTTGTGATTTGAAATGTGTTATCGAGATGCTAATTTCGATGATCAAAAAGCATACCGACGAAATAATAATAAGTTCACACCACCAGAAGAACCATAGAGAATAGAAACTGACAAGCTTGGGATGATCGAAATGGCCAAAGAGATAAGATTGCAGAGCGGTGGCCACATTTTCATATTGAGAAAACCCTGCAACAAAAAACAACGCACCACTCAAATTCCAGTAAAATCAGTATCATGCGAATATTATGCAAATCTGGTTATCAAAATTCAAAATTCATCTATTTTCAAAAAGGCAAAAAAAAATGAGTTATTAATGCATTAATGCACCTGCATGATATACTTCCCAGCATACGTCCATGTGATCGATGCACTCTGGCCAAATGCTAGTAGTGCGATGGCATAAATCTTTGAGCTCCAGTTATCTAGAACATGCTCAAGAACGGAAAACGAGGGTTTCTGGTTTACGGTTTTCGGAACGCTCCCAATAACAATATCAGAGAATTCCTAATAACAAGTTTTGTGGATAAGTCAATTTTCTGGTAAAGTTGTCTACGTGATTAAAATGAGGGAAGAAGAGGGAGGTGCATAAAAACCATAGTGAGAAAGTGGAGGAAATCTTTGTTGGGATGGAAGAATCCGCTTACTTTTAATAAAAGAGATGAGGTATTCAAGTCCAAGTTCCAACAGTTATCCGAGTCCTCTGTAGATAAGTTTTGTGAAGAAAAGATTGCCCTGCTCAGACAGGTAACAACGACATTGATTAAGAATACAGGTAACAACGACATTGATTAAGAATGCCATAAATATAGCAAATCCAGTTTTGATGAGAAAATACGTGCACACTCATTGGAACATAGGCGACATTTTAATATCATTTCATAGTCTTCTGATCTGATTAATGAATCATTGTTAGGAAGCAGTTTACTCATGTAGTGAATGATTCTATGGATGTGTTTTAGACGGAGTTATGACAGTTTGGGTTGAACAATCAAGTTTTTCTCATCAAAATCCTGCATTGGTTTCAGTTCCATTTCAGCCCACGGAGTAAAATAAAATTATAATTCTGCGTTAGAAATCAAAATAAAAGAATTTTACTTTGTAAAATCATTCTTGAAAACTCTAACCTTCACGAATATCTGTAACAAGGACACCCACTTCTGATAGGAACCATAACATAAAATTTAGATTTCTTGGATATTCTTCCGTGTAGTGTTGTGCGAGATGGTCACCTGATGGACTAGCAAGTTATTTCTTGGATATTCTTCCGTGTAGTGTTGTGCGAGATGGTCACCTGATGGACTAGCAAGTTCAGGGGTGAGTAGAATCTGAATTCACATAATTGTTTGGAAGGGAGAACATATGAGGGACATACCTGTTACAACTCCTAAATTCAATGAAAGATATTGAATAATCAAGCCACTTATATAAATCACAAGAATGACCTCCAGTAACTAAAAAAAACAAAAAATCCAGAAAACAATACTATATTAACATGAATTTTAAATTCTTCTTATTGAAAAAGTAATTAATCAGAATCAAGCATCTCCTTCCAGAACTTATTATTATTGTTATTAAATACCTCATAATTTAGCCTAGCCCCTCCCTATCAATCAAACATCACTAAGACACAACTGCAATTCTCGAAACCCAAATATATACGAAATAAAATTGTTAAAGATTAGTAACTACATACACATTCCAAGATCCATGAAGGCTATGGACACAAGAACATAAACTAAATTTTTCTCAATCCTAACTTTTGCTTAGGTGATATTTTACAAATAAAAACAATTAAAGGGTAAGGAAATCACTTATGTTTAAACTTTAGAGTGCCTTGCTTAAACTGTAGAAGGAATGATAAATATAGTGTGCTATAAAATCTACCTCTCCCTCCATTATAACCAAATTCTTCCTCTTAGTTTAACCATATATATTTTTAACCTGTCAACTATTCTAAGGGAAGAATAAATATGCACACTAAGAGATGTGGAACCCTAAGTTTTAAGGGAATGCATAGGATTTCAAATCATATATTAAAATATAAAATACTTGCCCCATATGGCTATCTAAAACTTGTAAAACTTGAAATCCCACTAAAAAGGAACAATAATATTCATTAAACAATGACACAAAAAGAGATTGGGCACCATTTGAATATATGCATTGTGGATTTTATGCGTCTCTAGGAAGATTTTGAAATTGCCATGCTCATAACAAGAACGAAGTTATTAGACATGTCTCTTTATGAGTGTTTCATAGTAACAACCCTATCATAATTCGAAGAGAACAACAAATGTGCAAACTAAGAAATTTGTAACCCTAAAGTATTGAGATGCACAATTCTAAATCATACATTTCAATATAAAATGCCTGCCATATATTGCCATAACAAACTCATATAATTGGAAATAGCACTAAAGAGGAACACAAAACTTGGTTATGGGGTTACTTGAAAGGAAATTGGGTACCATTTGAACATGAAATGTTTTCCTTGTGTGGATATAAAAATCTCATAAAAGTTAAAATCCAACAAAAAAGGAAAATGTATCTTCTTTATGGGAAGAGCCAAAATAAAATAAGGTATTTTAAATATATAACTCTTTCAGTGTAGGGCTATAAACAAAATCATTAAAGTTGAAATCCAACTAAATACTATTTAATTATTATTAATAGGATATAATGAGGGTGACCCAATTAAATCATAATTAACAAGATTAAATCCTACCCATTTCTCCCAATCCGGAGAGGGTGTTGAACACACCCAGGTAGTAGAAACAAAATAGGGATGGGAGAAGAACTTGAGGTGCAGTTATGTTGTAGAGTGCTCAAGGATGGCTTGAAGCAGAGTTTCCTCATGCGCTGCACCTCTCGGATGCTGCATCAGAGTGCTCAAGGGTGGCTCTATGTGGAGAATTTCCATTGAAGGCTACTCTTGTCACAATGGTTCCCGACTGTTGCTTCACAATGCTCAGAGGTGGCTCGATGTGGAGAATTTTCATTTCTGAGTGCTCAGGAGTGGCTTGATGCAGAGCTTCCTCTTGCCACGATGCCTCTTGTTTGTTGCATCAATGTGATCATGGGAAGCTCAATCTAGAGCATTTTCAAATGCGAGATAGACAAGAGGAACCCAACACTTATTAGGAACCTAGACCATATAGAATGGAATACTCGAAATTGCACGGTGCGTTAAAGACAAGCAAAGGGGGGATATGACAAAATGATAAAATTTTAAGAAAAAATGGCTTTGAAAAGCGCCAAAGGCAAATAAAGGGAGTGCAAAAGAAATAGATTTTGAATAATTACCTTGTCATCGGTTTCAACAGAAGCATCTTGATCGTCGTCTACGTTAGACGGATTCACTAGCTAACTGTTTTCATCATCTTAGTTGCCGTCTGTTGTCAGCCAAGCTACAAGTTCGATCTCTTCCTGATTAGCCTCTTCTTTGTCTGGGCTCGATTCTTCATTATGTGGCCATGCTTCCTTAGAGGAAGCCACGTCATCTAATGAACTCCTATCATACATTCCCATTGCTCGTCTTGGCTCAGCTACGGAGGATAGATCCTGGGATCTATATGGAAAGTAGTAGTGCAAATTGGAAACCCTTGAACTAGTGAGCATTTTAAAATTTGTCGAACAAATAAAACTATGCCTTAGTAGCTTTTGCTGTCGTTTGAGTGAGGTGGGGAGGAGTAAATTTGAGTAATTTGAGTGAGGTGGGGAGGAGTAAATTTGAGTAAAAGGATGAAATGTTGTCGTAGCCATTTCTATTTATTTATTTTCATTTTTCTATCCTTCTCACCATGGAATGGGAATTTTTCCTTCCTATTGCAATTTTTTTCACCTTCTCATGGAATTTGAGAGAGTGGGAATCGTTCCCACCAAAGTTTCCATGTTCCCTTCTTTTGTTGCTAGTACTTCCTCACACTTGGGTTGGGGTGAGTAGAGTCTCTTGAGTCCTTGTTGGTCCACTTTGGTAGGGAAAGTGATGCAGGAGCATCGAGACCCTCTTCAGTTGTAAATATGGAATAAAAAAGGGGGGTGTGATTATTTTAAATATTTTGTTATTTTTAGTAAAATAAGGAGTGCTTTTAGGCATAAAAGCAATAGATGGGGATAAGGAAGGCTTTTCTATTTTAGAACAGGAAAAAAGATGGGAAAAAGCCTCAAGATGATTTTTACCATGTGTATGCATTGCATGTAGACTCTTAGAGCTTTTAGTTGAGTGATTCTAGATCATGCTAAGTTTTATAAATTATGTAGCCTCAAAGGCATTAAGAGATAGAGTGAGAGAGAAGGAGTGAGAATGAAGAATGAGAGGTCATGAATAGGCCATGAATTCTCTTGTAAATATTTTATCTTTTTCTAAATATTATGTGCATTCTTGTTGTGTGGATTTTCAGTTTTACATATTGTGTAAGGCCCTATGGTTAGTTTTAAGCTTATATGCATGAGTGAAGAAAGATCCTGGTTATTGCAGGTTACCCCTGCATCAAGTGGTATCAGAGCAGGAGCAGCTCTTTTTGAACGTTCAAGTGTTTTTGTTAATTGCATGTGATGATTTTCGGACTGATGAATTTTGATTTACAGGAAGAGTGAATAAATCTCGGTGAATGTGGTAGAACCTGAAGATTCAACAGAGGTTGACTAAAGTTGCAGATGGGAGAAGTCTACAGGAGCAATAGAGGATGCTCAAAAGGTTCCAGCAGAGAACCAATGATTACCAAAAGACCAAATCCGAAGGGAAGGATTGGTGAGGTAAATGGTAGCAAAAGAGTTTGCTGTGGCAAAGGCTTCATGCAACGCATAGCTGAAGAACTTATGGCGATGGAGAAGGCTACTAAAAGTCATAAAGGAGACAGAGGAAGAGGTTTAGAGAAATGCCACAGAGATGAGGTGACTGGAGGAGTTCGAGAAAGAGAGATTGCAGAAATAAAGGCACAATTACAGGTACTGGAAAAACGGCTGCAAGACCAGGAAAAACAGAAAGGAAAATGGCTCTTTCCACTCAAGGGAAAGAGAGTGATTTGGCGATAGTTGCATAGGAGGTTGAGACAAATTCTGATTGCCTTGTTGAAAAAGGGACTTAGAGTTCTTGAGCCAGGAATGGAATTTGAAGATTCCACATGCAGACATGTTCAAAGGAAAATGTTGAAGAAAGCAGTCAAGACTAAAAAGCCTTGCAGTTTTAAAACTGATGAGTTGTGTGTGTTTGCAGGTGTAGAGGAGGTTTCCATTGGTGAAACAGAGGAGAAGATCATTGATGATTTCTTGAGTTATTGGGTAAATCCAGATCAGCTGGATAACATAAAACCATGTATTTTTATACCTGACAATTGTGATGTGATGACAGGTTTTACTAAGGAGGATGTGCCATCTTGTGAAACTGTTACAGCACAAGTGGAAGTTTTTATGGATACAGAAGAAGTGAATCAGTCTGAAGCACAAATAAAGGAAGTAACAGTTGATACTAAGAGTTTATATGCAGGTTATGAGATGGTAACAACAGGAAGCTAGGCTTGTGAAAGTCTTGAAGATTGCACAGAAATCTTCTCAAAGGAGATGATAGATTTATGGCATGAGTTAAATGTTCTAGAGAAGAGGCTAGAAGTACAGAGGATAAATATTCAGAATATAAAGGCAAAGATGAATGAAAATAAAGAGGTTCCAGAATACAGATGCATTCGCAGAGAGGATGTTGCTGGGGATAGACTGAGTGATAATCTTAAGAATGATTGGGATCAGTATACTGAAATGCTGGCAGAAGGAAATAAGGCACTGAGGCCTTATGAATTTTATTCTAACAAGTGTTTTGTGAGTGCAGGTATTGTTGCAGAACATTTAACTCAGTTGAGGAGAAAAGAAGTTTTCTGTTCTAGAAGACAAGAGGGTATGGATGATCGGGTGGCAGTCAGAACAGAAACAAGCATAGAAGCAAGACATCAGCAGTCTGAAGATTTATTGGACAAGGAAATTGAATTAATCAGAAGAATCATGTTGAAAGTGTCTCAGAGGAAGACATCAGCAAGGATGAGAAGCAGCAGAAGCAGCAGTAAAAGAAAGACAGTAGAAGATTGTGAAAGTGCAGCTAGTGGAGCGATGCAGCATAAAGTGTGGAGACCTAGAGAAGAACAACAGACAAAAGCAGCGGCAAATGGAAACTTGCAGCACAAAGTATGGGATCCAGGCACATGATCAGGAGATCATGATTAATTTTAAGGTTGGGTGTATGATGCAGGAGCATCGAGACCCTCTTCAGTTGTAAATATGGAATAAAAAAGGGGGGTGTGATTATTTTAAATATTTTGTTATTTTTAGTAAAATAATGAGTGTTTTTAGGCATAAAAGCAATAGATGGGGATAAGGAAGGCTTTTCTATTTTAGAATAGGAAAAAAGATGGGAAAAAGCCTCAAGATGATTTTTACCATGTGTATGCATTGCATGTAGACTCTTAGAGCTTTTAGTTGAGTGATTCTAGATCATGCTAAGTTTTATAAATTATGTAGCCTCAAAGGCATTGAGAGATAGAGTGAGAGAGAAGGAGTGAGAATGAAGAATGAGAGGTCATGAATAGGCCATGAATTCTCTTGTAAATATTTTAACTTTTTCTAAATATTATGTGCATTCTTGTTGTGTGGATTTTCAGTTTTACATATTGTGTAAGGCCCTATGGTTAGTTTTAAGCTTATATGCATGAGTGAAGAAAGATCCTGGTTATTGCAGGTTACCCCTGCATCAGAAAGGGTTCTCATGTACGTGAATGTAATGATTTTAATGGAGGGTTTTGTAAGATCAATTTAAGAGAATATGTACAAAATAGAGAGGGTCATGACATCAATGCAAGGATCTCCATGGGGTTGAGTGGTAGATTATGGGTAGTCATATTAGTAGGAGATTGTAATTAAGAGTACCACATATTACTTTAGAAAATCTTGAATACAAATATGTATATTTTATGGTGCAAATGTAACAATTTTTGAAATTATTTTGTAGAAAACGATTAAGTATGGAATGATTTTTAGAGATATGCATGTGTACGTAATGGGGGAGTAAATGACTTATGGTGGGGGTATGAGGTTGAACCCCAACAAACACAATAAAGGAGATAAATTTAGGAAGGTTGTTGGTGTGGGTAAATGAGCATTGGGCTATTTAAATTTATTTGACATACATTTGTCTTCTGGATTGAAATTTTTTCGATGAAAACAAGCAAGTGGCGATTATTTGATTTGAGACATTGCAATGTGGTAGAAGCATCTAAAAAGTTATGAAAGCACCCCTTTGGCTCATCAATCACAAATAAATGGAATTTATTCTATTAAATTCACTTGATTCTTAGACATAGCCCCATCTTAAGTAAGCAACCCCCTAAAGAAGGAAATTTAGTCCATGAAGGGCAAACATGTCATGTGGCATAAATCAACACATGTGGTGGAATAATAGCACACTATATTCACATCCACTATCTCTTTTTGTTTTTATGCATGTAAGGCCTATACAGCTATGGGTCTCTGAGTTGGGTATTTTTCTTTTTGTCAGTCCCATGGTAATAACATTTGTAAAGAAACTTGTTCGAGGTGAGGCCACATGCATTTTGATTCCCTTTTACATAATTTTTTATTAATGAAAACTCATCGACTAAGAAAGACCCCATCAATGTTATGCATTACTTAAAGTGGGTTTAGTAGCCTTGGATGGCTCTAATAATCATAGTTGAATGTATATGACGTTAACTAATTAACCAACAAAACATGCCTTTGACAATGGTAATTAGACTTACACTCCATTTACTACATGAAACAATCAAGTGAGGCTTTAATAATTGTAACCAAACATACACGTCATTGATCATGTTAAACATCTTAACACACCTTTAATAGTGATAACTAAAATGTACATGTTACTAATCAAGTGACCATTGTGTCATGCCTCTAACATGTGCAATTGAACATAATTGTTGTTGATGGGGTTTACCTATCTAACATATCTCCCACAATTGTGGTCAAACATGCATGTTGATTAAGTTAATTTGCTAGATAATGTTAATAAAAAATACATGCTAATATCCAACCTAATAGGTCACTGATAGCGACAAAGGAATGTCCATGTCAATGGTTAAGCTAATTGACCTCATATTTTGTTCACTGAGATGATTAACACATAACTCACTAAGCTCACGAAGTTGACAAACCATTGGCTTTGTCATTGAACTCGGATGACTTTAATAGAGACAACTAAATGTACATGATGTTAAACCAGTAAATCATCATGACATGGATTTAAGAATATTAAAGTGTGCAAGTTATGGATTGGGCAAACCAAACTAATATACCTATGATAATCATAATTGACCATACATGTTTGTTGTGATCAACCCTTCAATTTCTCCCTTACTTCGATACAAAATTAAGCGTGCGATGAGACTCTCAAAGCAACTTTGATACATATACAAATTAAGTTTGTATTTACTTGTTTGAATTGTGTTAAATTGTTTCCTCTTTAAATGTCACAGGATTGGATCCAAGTGAAATTAAGGTATGTACATCTCCATAGATTAAATAGTTAAAGCATTGAATGGAGGGCATCCCTTATCTCACAAACAAAGGTTTTTCATATGTCAACTTGGCAGATACCTACATTATAACATAATATTAAATACTATTCTTATTTTTTGTATTAATATGAATGCTTCTAATATTTAATATACTGTTAAGGAGATTACCGCTCGACTAATTGGTTAATAATTTAATATTGGATGAGAGAGTTGTAAGGCTGAAATTTTGGCTACCGCATGTTAAATTTGGTGTTTGTCTTATGTGAATGCAAAATTAGATTTCACACCTCTCTAGGAATCAATAAAAATCATTTACACCTACCAATCAAAGGCATTCAATTGATGGTTAAAGTAGTGGTTAGGAGAAGTTCATTGTTAGATCCATTCAAGGATTTCGAAACTAGAGAAACAAAGGCATGTGTTTGATTTATGGGCTAACATTTGAAATATTGTGAGGAGAGGAGTTGGTGGGAGTCCTTCTTATGGCAAGGGCGCCTCTTCCTTTATTTCTTAAAGTAGGCTTTAAATAATTGATTATAGATATATGATACATATAATATGCAAACCACTCAAAAAACAACAATTTTGAACATTTGCATGAGACATAACTTAATTTATTTTCAATATATTTTTTCTTTAAAACATGTAAGATATGCTACCATGATTCAATAGAATGATTCATCAACATTGGGCACCAAACAAATGACTTGAACCATGTATGTTATCTATGATGACAACCATCCACTATAAATTATGATTATTAGCCAGTCTGACACCCCTCATTTACAGTCACTCATTGATCACTAGACATGGTTAGCATACTTTGGTTAACACAATCTAGTATGGTGTGAGGGTCTTGCCTACAATGCAAGCTTTCTAACACACTTTACAACAACATTTCTTGACGAAAAGAATTTGACATTGCCTCATTTTTCCTTTGTGTATGAGAAAGAAACTAAATGTTACTTCTCGCTTATCCAAGATAATGCTCTTGATTTCAAATTGAACAATGAATCATGACATTGCCTTTCTCTCTTTGTGTGAACTTGCTAAATTAGCATCTAGATACCTTGTGAGATAAATGTCATTGTATGTATTGTATTTGGTATTTTGTCAATTATTCATTTTTTATGTCTTAATATTGTGTTAATGGTCTTCCAATGCATCATCATTCTTGAATTAAAATTTTGACATGTAAAATCCCAATTTTTCAATTGTGGCAATTAGAGGCACATCGTAGGGCGAGATGTATTCATCTTGGTGTATAGCGGGGCAACCAAAAAGTTTATTGATACATAGTTGGTGGATTGTAGAAGCATTCATAGATTGACATATATCATGAACATCGGCGAGAGAGGATATCCATGCTTCACCCCAGTTGTCTTCTTCATTGTTGGTTCGACATGTTAAGGATATGGTTGATGGGATAAATTTTGAGTATATGGTTGATGGTTTGATATTGAAGTCAAAATCCTTCCTTAACCCTTTAGCCAAAGAGGTGTCTCCTTAAGTATCTCTAATAATATCCTATGAAGAGTCATAACATTTAAGTTGGAATTATGGACCAACATGACCATCTAATAATTAATTGAAATAGCACTAGACCCAAGTTTATGGATTGGGTGGATCATATGGAGGGAATATGCTAGTGGGAACCATAAATAAATGACTTGAAAAACCCTTGATTTTCTACCTTAATGGCATTCATCTCCCAAATTTCTTGTTGGATATACAAGTCTTAGAAAACATGACAAGGAAGATTTGAGGGAGTTCAAAAGGACATTACATTGTCCTAGAACATCATAAAGTGCATCCACATGGATGAAAATGGAATGTGAATTAAGATAACAATGTAGAGTAGAGTATACATTTCTCCTCCATGTCTCCTCTAAAATACAATATACATTTATTGTGGTGATAGTAACCACAAGATTCTTAGAACTAGTGGTATAGTCCTTGGCCATGAATGAATATGTGGCAAAGCATTCTAAAGCTTTCAACTCACTAGCATAAAATATATCATGGGGCCAAATAAAAATTTCAATGGACATTTCAAGGATCTCTGGTAAAATGGGGTTAGTAGCCAAAGGCTACCTTCTAAATAATTTAAGGAGAGTAGGGAATATTTAGAGGAGGCCAACTGAAGAAACTATAAGCAAGAAAAAGGGGAAAGTATAGAACATATATGGCTAGATTACACATCAAAATTCCCATACTTGAATGAAATGGTGGTTTACACATGGCTCATGACAGAGTATGGGATGGACGGTAGACTGACATGGTTAGAAAATGAGAGAAGGGTTTTATCTACTAATCGAATATGGGATGGAGGTTATGTCTAAGTTCAGAGAGGATTTTAGCTTTTTTTATAAGGATGGAGGTGGATGTACCACATCAAACGAGGTTGGGATAGTAATGCATTCTTTGGGTCAAAACCCCAATGTATATTGGAAGTGGTCCAAATGTTTTATATTCAATAATCTAGTCCTGAATACAATCAACCACAAAAGAGTAGTTCTAATCTACATGTAAATTCAACATATTAAATAAACCATTCCAAATTGATTTTTCTAAGGAGAATCAATGAAATAGATGAGTCTGGTTAGCCATCGCCTCCATACAGAGTAAAGAACAACCAAGCTCACCTTGTCCTTTATGACACAAATTATCCCATGCGAGGATGAAGACAAAAATATACATTTACTGATATTCTTAGGCATAGAGAAAATATGAAGCCAATATACATAGATGCTCGGAAGGATTTCTTGAACTAGCGTCAAATTGCCTCTTAGGGAGAGCCACCTGTGTGCCCATGATAAAAGTTTACAGTGGATTTTCTCTATAAGTCAACTCCAATCTTTAATTCCATAAAAATTAAGTTGGAGCATAACTCTAAGATATTTAAAATTTGCATCCAATGCAGTCAAAATAGCACCACAAATGTGATAAATATCCAGTACCAATGCATCATCTAGGTAAGAAGAAATATTATGAGATTTAATATTATTTAGAAGGAGTCTAGAGATCGGTCAAAAGAGGTCAATCTACCAAATAGTAACACATCATCGACAAAAATCAAAGGAGTAACTATAACTTATCTACCTACACACCTGCGACCAAAATTACATTTAATCTGTCTACCTCCAAATGTGCAACCAAAATTACCGCCCTTGTGAATCTTCTGACTAATTCTTCCACAATCCAAGCTTTTATCCTCAGTGTCTTCTTCCCGCAAAAGTTTTCATATATATTTTGAAGTAGGTGTATTGTCTACTAACGAAGATTTTGTAATTTTCCTCCACCATCCTTGTAGAAATTTTGGTGTAGAGTTGCAACTACTCATGGAGTTTTAATCAAAATCACAAGACACAAACCTACTCTACCACTCTCTAGAACCTAATTCACAATTTAAAAAAAAAACTTTCATACATGCAATAAGAAATGACACACATGCACACAAAATGTTTCCCGCGGAAAGCAATACGCTAAAAACCCCAATGTCTACTTGCATTAATATGATGAATAGAAATGTATTACGATTTATTTGCTCAATTGAGCACAACTTGCAAGTGAATAACTTATCTCTTTTCTCACTGAGAAGCTTTAACCCAGACATAGTAAATTTCTACTTCTGCTTGAGATCATATTTCCTTGCGTAATTACTTGAGAAATTAATCCCCTATTATTTACGAATTTTTACAAAATGGATTCCGAAATTCCCAATATTGATCATATGACTACATCCAACACATTTACACTCAATGCTAGTCTACAATTGATGTTACACTCCTTTAGAATCTCCACCATAGCTATGGAACTCGAATTCTCCATGTAGTAGCTATGTTGGGTTTATTGATCAGTTAACTGGATGATCATTGAGTTTAACTAAAGTCCCACTACGCAATTGGCCTTCCACTAGTTCCTCAAGTAGTTGGAACTAGTTTAATTGAAAACAACTTGAGAAATGGATTATCAGCCACCCCTCTCCTGCACCTATGGAACTCGAACTTCCCTCTTAACAAATATTTTGTCAAAATGTCCAAATCTTACTCCCCGATCAAAATGGAGTGTAGCAACATCATTTGCCTCTAAACATAGTCCCGTAAATGGTGATATTGGATATCTATATGCTTGGATCGATCGTGAAATATAAGATTCTCAGAGAGATTGATGCAACTCTGGTTATCACAATTGGATCCATCATCTCAACAAATAGTCCAACAAGTATCTTTCTCATCCATATTGCCTCACATGTTGCTTGACTTACAACCATGTATTATTCTTATGTCTAGTAGAGCACCACATATATTTGCTTCATGTCGTACCAAGAAACAACTATGGACCCAAAAATAAAAATTCCACCTGATGTACTCGTTCATTCTGATGGACTTCATGCACGATCTACATCTGTGAAGCCACACAACTTCACTCCCTCTCCTTGTCTGTACCATAGTCCAAACTGGGTAGTGCCTGTGAGGTACCGTAAAACATGCATAGTTGCCTTACAAAGTAGTTTGGTTGACCAAACCATAGATTGGCTTAGCTGGTTGACTTCACAAAACATATTTGGTCATGTTTTCACAATATACATGAGTGGACCCACTAGTTGTTGATAAATAGTAGCATCCACTTCACCTGAAGGTGTTTCGTTAAAGGTGTTTCCATGGGTTTACAAATCTCCATGTAGAATCTTTGCAGTATCTCATTTTCATACTTGCCTTGAGAGAAAACAATTCCCCATCACCTTGTCATACTTCCAACCTGAGAATGTAGTGCATGAGACCCATGTCCTTCATTTCAAATTCCCTTGCAAGGTCGTCCTTGCAAGAGATGATAAACAAATCATCACTAGTTAAAATAAAATTATCAACATATAGGATAATAATAAGAAATTTACCTTCTATCCAGATGTGATGAGGTTTACATCTGCTTCACTTATTGCGAAGCTAAAACCGGTGAGATAACTATCAATCTTAGTGTACCAAGCACGAGTTATTTGCTTGAGATTATACAATGCTCACTTGAGTCTGCACACATGAGAATCTTGATCAAATGTCTCAAAAAAATTTTGTTACTCTATGTACACCTACTCCTTAATAACCCCATTCAGAAATGTTATTTTTACACCCATCTAGTGGATAGTCTACCCCATCTGTGTAGCCCAACCAAGAATTGATATAATGGATGAGTGCCTTGCTACAGAGAAAATGTCTCCTCATAGTCAATTCTGTCAACATGAGAGTACCCCATGGCCACAAATCTGGCTTATACTTACCTATGCTCCATCTGTTGCCTTCTTCACCTTGAATATTCATCTCAGACCCACTATTTATATATATGTTGGTCTTGGGACCTCTTCCCAAACACGGTTCTTTGCAATGGATTCATATTCCTCCACAATTTCATACACCCATAGAGGTTGCTCTATTTCTTCCTCAAAATAGGATGGCTCAATCTCTATAAGCTTGGTCATAAGAGCCATGCACCTAGTGTACCTCTCAGGTAACCTCCTTTCCTTACACAAATTTGAAGGATATCCCACATTCTCCCTCACATCCTTCACAAGTCTATCAACTTCCTTATTCCATTTTTTTTCTTCTCTATAGGTTTTGATTTAGTGAGCGTCTCCACTCTCTGCTGCACAATTTGTGGTTTCTCTACAACTTCCTGAGGTTCCTCTTTTGGAGTCAAAATCTCATATTTTGGTGGGATCTAAATCTCCCTCTCAAGAGAGCACCACATAGATTTCTTCTAATAAAAATTTACATACCTTCACACAACTATCGTCATGAGTGATGGAAAGTACACATGTTAGCTGTGGGGAGTTTCAGTGTAATGCATAAATATCCCCAATTTTGTAGTTTCCTAAATATTATTCCTTGATTCTTTAGAGACATGGTAGTAAAGAGACGCTCCAAAAATCTTACAGTGTGACACATACAACTTTCTTCCCGAGAAAGTCTCCTCCAGTGTAATCATTCCAACAATCCGAGGAGGTCTTTGGTTTTGCAAATAGGCTATTGTATTACATGCCTTAATGCACAAATGGAGAGGTAATCCTTGGTCATGCAGCATCACCCTCGTTGCTCCCAAAATCCTATGGATATTTCTCTCAAATAACCCATTAGGATGTGGTTTCTGGGGCGTTATCAACTCTCGTTGAATGCCTTCTTTCACACATAAGTTTTTAAATTCATTCAACACATACTCACATCCATTATTTCTCCTGAGAGTCTATAGAAATTTTGAATAATATGACACTTATTCACAGAGATTATCCTGATTATACACTAGTTGCGGAATACATGTGTAATACATAACCTCCTCTACGTTGATCATTAATTTTTCTGAATTAAGAAACAATCGCATGTGCACATTGAAGCATCAATCACAAATATCAACACAGTATGTACTGGGGAAAGCATACAACTGAAAACCCCTATAATTTTGGTATATTATATTGATTGAGAACATGTAAAAATACATAGTACAATACTCCTCAAAAGTACTCAGTACTATTTCCACCTGTTACACACAAACTAGCTCATATCTGAATCAATTACAGGTTCAAATCTCCTCCGCTGCTTGCCTGCCTCCATTATGCAATACCTGTTGAGAATAACAAAAACTGTGTGATACAAATTTTTATTCCCTTGGGTTATACCACACAATCCTCATTGGAAATACTCAATCCATTGATTGTGCAAATCTCATGCACAACTATAGTCGCAACTCGCAGTTGTCTTGCCCTTTCACTCACCTCTAACACTTGTCTCAACTGAACTATCCATACACTGAGTTAACTGATGTCTTATTCAATTGATTTATGAGTTAATAATTAGTGAATTAATTAATAAATAATTCAAACCACTCATCACTTAGTCTATTTGTTATTTAGACTAAATACAACTAGTTCAACTAAGTCAAATTGAGCACAACTCCATCAACTCCTTAGTCAACTCCACCAAACTCAATCACTTGAGTTCTAACTGAAGTCCATCCACGCAATAGCTCAACTAACCCATAGAAACACGCATTTCCTTCTGGCAGTTGCATGTGCCACATTTGTAGCTCGAACTAAAGTTCTACAAGAGGATAAGATAATGTTTATAGTCCAAATATTATTAAGATCTAATAATATTCGACTGTTCTATATTTAGACTAGCAGTCTAAAAATAGACTCCGCCCATGTGTCTAAAAACAGAGGTCCATCTATTTTTACCAACATGACCAATCATCCACAAATAGCATCCTGCAACTAATAGACCATGATCCATATGTCTAAAAATAGACTTTGCGCCAAAAATAGCCAGTGGGCCCACTTAGTGAAGGCGAATTCTTTTCACTAAGCTCCATCATCTTGTTGGATTTTCAACACTCCCTCTCAACAAGATATGGATTATCTGCAACCCCTATCCTGTCTTTTTGGTATTCGAATTTGCTCCTAGTGAGCGTCTTCGTCAAGATATCAGCATCCTGATCCTCCATGGGAATATATGAAAGTAACATGATTCTCCACTGCACACAATCTCTGATATGATGGCACCTGATGTCGATGTGCTTGGATCTATCATGAAATACTAGATTAGCTGAGAGTTTAATGCAACTCTGTTTATCACAGTAAATCACAGTAGGCTCCAAGTGTGATCCGAACAACCCAACCAGGATCTTCCTCATCCATATAGCCTCGCATGCAGCCAAACTTGCTACCATATAATCAGCCTTTGCTGAACTGAGTGCCACGGATCTCTGCTTCCTGCTGTACTAAGAAACTGTTGTCGACCAAATACTGAAGATCCCTACAGATGTGCTCTTTCTGTCTATTGGGCTCCCTGCCCAATCTAAATCCATGAAGCCACATAGATTCACCTCATCCTCCTGTCCATACCACAATCCATATCTCGATGTGCCTCTGAGATAACGCAATACATGCTTGCCTACCTTACAGAAGAGCTTGGTTGGCTTAACCATAGCTTGTGAAAGCTGGTTAATAGCATAGAATATATCGGGTTGTGTATTGACCAGATACATAAGCGACCCCACCAACTATTGATAAACAGTGGCATCCACTACCTCCGCTGAAGTAGCATCCTCCTTCTTCCAACCTCTAGGAAGAGGAGTATCAATAGGCTTGCAGCCATGCATTTTGAACTTATCCAGTATCTCCCAATCATACTTACCCTGAGAAACAAATAGTCCATCACTGCGCTGCTAAATTTCCAATCCCAGGAAATAATGAAGGAGGTCCAAGTCCTTCATCTCAAACTCTCGAGCAAGATCCTCCTTGCATGAAAGTATCAACAGCTCATCTCCCATTAAAATCAAATCATCTACATACAATACAATGATAAGCAACCTACCCTCCACCACTATCTGGTATAGGTTAGGATCTGCCTCACTCTTGGAGAATCCAAGTCCGATGATATAATTGTTTATCCATGTGTACCAAGCATGAGGTGCTTGTTTCAACCCATACAGTGCTCTCTTGAGCCTACACACATGCGACTCATTGCTTAAGATCTCAAAACCTTTGGGCTGCTCTATGTACACTTCCTCCTTAATGACTCCATTGAGGAATGCAGTCTTCACATCCATCTGATGAATGTGCCACCCCATCTACGCTGAGAGAGCAAGAATCGTCCATATGGAAGAATACCTTGCGATAGGTGTAAAGGTCTCCTCATAATCGATACCCTCTGTAACGCCTGTTGTTATGGACCGGGCGCACGCGCCTCCGCTTTGGCAAAATCTGACTAAGTCATGGAGGAGCGATGGTTACCATGAGCACGACACATGTGAGAGCGCATTGGAAACCATCACTTATAGTGCGAGCTGGGCAGCTCGCAACAGAAGCCGACCATGGACCGCATCAAACGATGGGCAAGCCGACGGTGCAAATCGTTTGTAGTTGCAATGGTTGGGGCACACGACACAATGTTTGGGAGGTTAGCCAGTTGAGGTCGCCACACGTTAGGATGGATATAAACATGAGATGTGTGCTCATTTGGAGATCATCCAACGCACAATCTCATCGCTTATGGAGTAGTGCGAAGGCACTCATCGCATAAGGGGAAGTGCGAAGGCACAAACGCACCGCAGCAAGGTTATGTGGATGCACCCGTCGGTCGGGCGAGACGACACGGGACTTTGCACTGCCAGTGAAGGTGCGGGTGACACACCTGCCGGGTAGAGGCACATAGGGCGGGGGCACGGTGGACCACCCGACCCATAGGTGAACGCACACGGTGAGGGCACTAGGCAATACACGGGTTGAGGTTCGTCCGGGTGTGCGCGGGCATGCCCACCCGTTCGGGCGAAGGTTGTGTTCGATTATTGGTGAAGTGTTGAGGTCCAACCACCATGTGCTCTTGCACGGGCGGGCGCCCCACCTTGTCTATGAACGCCAGTGGAGCGACACTCTCGGCCAATGTAACAAAATCTCATATATAATAAAAGATGTTCTTCTCTTACATATTGTTGGCGTTTCTATTTTCGTTTATCATGTTGTTATGATGGTTTCCGCACATTATAATATAATTGATGGTTTTTATACATGAATGAATGTGTAGTTCGTAAAGTAACATAATTATGAAAAATGTTGGTTACTTAGGCGGTGCTGCACCCAGCCAATTAAAAGAAAAAATAATTGGGGGTGTGAAAGGTGGTATCAGAGCAGGTTCACAGATGGTGAAGTCGTTGTTGAATGATGAACGAAGTGAACGGGTATGTATGCAAGGACAGGTTATGGAGAAATCATGGATGAATAGTCTGGGTTTCGTGGACTTGATGGTTCGTGGTAAGACCATTCAACCTCTTGCGGACACAGGGGCCACTCATAACTTTATGATGACATAGTTGGCAAGAGAGGTTGGACGGATGATCCTCCCATCGAACATGGAGGTCAAGGCAGTGAACTCTAGAGCTAAGCTAACAGGTTTGGCACATGAAGTGTCGTTGCAGATAAAGGACTGGACGAGCCAGTTGGACTTCACGGTGATGGAGATGAACGACTTTGATGTGATACTTGGATAGGATTTCTTGAAGGGAAACAAGGATATTGTTGTCCCCTTCTATGATGAGGTGGTGCTGGTTGGATACACAGAAACTTGGACTTTCCCCACTCATAGGCAAAGGAGGGAAGTCAAGGTGCATCATGTTTCTGCACTAAGTTAGGACAAGGCTATGAAGGAGTCAGATATGGAGACATATGTGGTGATGTTCAAGGGAGTCGAAGGTGATGGAGTGGGGACACCTATTCTAGTTGAGATTTATTATGTGCTAGCCGAGTATGTGGATTTGGTGCCTAATGAGCTACCGAAGAAGCATCCACCAAGGCGTGCAGTGGACTATAGCATTGAGCTTGAACCGGGGAAGCAACCCCCAACAAAAGCACCTTATCGTTTATCAGGGCCTGAGTTGGAGGAATTGAAACGGTAGCTAAAGGAATTAGCTGATGTAGGTTTCATTAGACCTTCAAGGTCCCCTTATGGGGCTTTGGTATTATTCCAGCGAAAGAAGGATTCCAATGAGCTACGGATGTGCTGTGACTACCATGCATTGAACAAGTAGACGGTGAGAAATAGGTATCCTTTGCCATTGGCTGCTGATTGCTATGACAAGCTTGCGAAAGCTCGAGTCTTTTCCAAGCTGGACTTGAGGCATGGGTACTATCAGGTGCGGATTGTTGAAGGAGACGAGAAGAAGACCGTGATCGTAACAAGGTATGGTAGCTTTGAGTTCCTTGTTATGCCATTCGGGTTGTGTAACGCTCCTGCTACATTTTGCACTTTGATGAGTGATGTTCTACGACCATACTTGGAGTCATTCATAGTAGTATACTTAGACGATATAGTGCTGTACAGTGAGAATATGGAGGATCATAAGAAGCACTTGGCGATGGTTTTCGAGGCACTGAGGGAGAATCATTTGTTCTTGAAGAAGTCTAAGTGTGTGTTCGCTCAGACCGAGATTCTGTTCCTTGGGCATATTGTTGGTCAGGGGCACATACAGATGGAGCCGAGCAGAGTGAAGGCGATTGAGGACTGGGTTGAACCAAAGAATGTCCATGAGATGAGGTTGTTCTTGGGCATGACCAACTACCAACGAAAGTTTGTAGAAGGTTACTCCAAGGTGACATCGGCACTGACAGACTTATTGAAGAAAGACAAGAGGTGGTGTTGGACGGATAAATGTCAAAAGGCATTTGATGACTTGAAGAGAAGGATGGTTACAACATCGATACTGAAGTTGCTTGACTTCAAAAGATTGTTTAAGGTACACACTGATGCTTCATATTTTTCCATAGGAGGGGTTCTTATGCCGGATGGGCATCCGGTGGCGTATGAGAGTCAGAAGTTGCAGGATAGAGAACGGAGGTATCCTGTTCCTGACAAAGAGATGACTGCGATCATCCATTGTCTTCATGTGTGGAGGCATTACCTGATTGGGAAGTCATTTGTTGTCAAGACTGACAACGTTGCAGCAAGTTATTTTGCATCGCAACCGAAGCTTTCTGCGAAGCAAGCTCGTTGGCAGGACTTCTTGCAGAGTTCGACATGTCTATTGAGTATTGACCAGGTAGACAGAATGCGCTAGCAGATGCCCTTAGTAGGAAGGGACATCTTGCACCATTGGAGGGTGAAGACTGGGCATTAAGGAGTAGAATTTGGGTTCAGATGTCAGAAGAGATGCAAAACAAATTGAAGGAAAGTGTTTAAACCGATACTTTGGCACAGAATATAGTGAAGCAGATAAAGGAAGGGAAGACACGAAAGTTCTTTCTACGGGACGATTACTTGTTCTTTGGAAATCGACTCTATGTTCCAAAGACAACTGGTCTCAGGAGGCACCTTTTGAAGGAGTGCCATGATTCTTTGTGGGCTGGCCACCCAGAGCAGCTTCGTTCTTTGGCATTGTTGGAGAGGGGGTTCTTTTGGGAGAAGATGCGGGAGGATGTGGAGGAGTATGTACATACGTGCATCATTTGTCAGTAGGACAAATGAGATACTCAGAGGCTAGGAGGACTGTTGCAACCTTTACCGATTCCTGAGAGGCCATGGATGAGTGTCTCGATGGACTTCATCACTCAGTTACCGTAGGTACAGGGGTATAATGGGATCATGGTCGTGGTTGATCGTTTTTCTAAGTATGCTATCTTTGTTCCTACAAAGATACCTTGTGGAGCCGAGTGGACTACGGAGTTGTTCTTTAAGAACATAGTGAAGTATTGGGGGATGCCGTTGATCATTGTGTCAGATAGAGATCCACGTTTTACAGGGAGATATTTGTACCACATTGTTCAAGTTAGTTGGGACAGAGTTGTTGAGGAGTTCGAGCTACCATCCACAGACAGATGGGCAGACCGAGAGGATCAACACATTGCTGGAGGACTACTTGCGACGTTATGTGACGGCTGATCAGAAGAATTGGCCTCAACTCTTGGATATTGTTGAGTTTAGCTACAATATTCAAAATAGTTCTGCGACAAGGTACAGTCCATTTTAGTTGGTGAATGGGTAGATGCCGGTTGCATCGCACACCATTGAGACAGGAGGTTTTTTTCAGAGTCCTCATGAGAAGAGGTTCATGAAGGCTTGGGAGGAGACCTTGGAGTTGGCACGGTTGCACTTGCATGATGCTACAAGGAGGATGAAGAAGTATGCTGATACGGGAAGACGGGATGTACACTTCAGTGTGGGAGATATAGTGTCTCTCAGGATTACCGGGGAGCAGTTTCAACAAGCCAAGTGGGCGGCCGCCAAACTAACACAGAAGTATGAGGGACCATTTCAGGCGAAGAAGAGAGTGGGGGAGGTTTCTTACGAGTTGGAGCTTCCACACCATATGCACATGAAGCATCCAGTTTTTCACATTAGTCAGTTGAAGAGATGCAGACTTGATTCAGACTATCGAGAGAGAGCTGAACTGCCAAGAGGACCAGTCGAGATAGTGGCCAAACCAGGCTTCGTGAAGATTTTGAGCTTCAGGACTATAGGGATTGGTTGCCACCAGAAACGAGAGTACCTTGTTAGATGGAAGGAAGCACTGGAAGAGGAGTGTTGGGAATCGGAGGACTCACTTTGGAGATGGAAGAGGAAGATTGCGAGGTATTAATGGAGGATACTGAGGCAGTTAGGATTATCAAGTGCGACAATGATTTTTAGTGGGGAAGGATGTAATGCCCGCGATTATGGACCAGGTGCGCCCGCCTCCACTTTGTAAAAATCCGACTAATTCATGGAGGAGTGATGGTTACCATGGGCACGACACATGTGAGAGTGCATTGGCATCCATCACTTATAGTGCGAGTTGGACAGCTCACCACACAAGCCGACCATGGATCGCATGAAACGATGGGCAAGTCGACAATGCAAATCATTTTGAGTCGTAATGGTTGGGGCGCACGACACAACATTTGGGAGGTTAGCTAGTTGAGGTCACCACACGTTGGGATGGATATAAAAATGAGATGCGCGCTCATTTGGAGATCATCCAACACACAATCTCATCACTTATGGAGTAGTGCGAAGGCACTCATCACATAAGGGGAAGTGCGAAGGCACAAACACACCGCATCAAGGTTATGTGGATGCGGCTGCTGGTCGGGCAAGGTGACACGGGACTGTGCAGCGCGGGTGAAGGTCCGGGTGACCTGCCCACTAGGTAGAGGCACCCGGGGCGAGGGCCCGGTGGACTGCGCGACCCACGGGTGAACGCACACGGTGAGGGCGCCAGGCAATACAGGGGTTGAGGTTCGTGCGGGTGTGCACGGGCATGCTCGCTTGTTCGGGCGAAGGTTGTATTGGATTATTGGTGAAGTGTTGAGGTGCGACCGCCATGTGCTGTTGCACAGGCGGGTGCCCAACCTTGTTTATGAACACTGTTGGAGCAACGCTCTCGGCCAATGTAACAAAATCTCATATATAATAAAAGATGTTCTTCTCTTGCATATTGTTGGCATTTCTATTGTTGTTTATCATGTTGTTATGATAGTTTCTGCACATTATAATATAACTGATGGTTTTTATACATGAATGAAGGTGTAGTTTGTAAAGTAACATAATTATGAAAAAGGTTGGTTACTTAGGCGCTGCCGCACCCGACCAATTAAAAGAAAAAATAATTGGGGGCGTGACACCCTCTATATGTGAGAAGCCTCGGGCAACAAATCTTGCGTTGTACTTCTCCACACTCCCGTTAGCTTCCTCCTTCACTTTGTAGATCCATCTCGAACCCACCACTGATTTCCCCTCTGGTCTTGGGACAATCTCCCATGCAGTATTTCTGACAATCGAATCATACTCTTCCACCATGGCATCTTCCCATGCGGGATCCTCCACAGCTTCCTTGAAAGAGGATGGCTTAGTCATGACACATTTGCTCACAAGAGCCATATATCCAGTGTACCAATCAGGTGACTATCTCTATCTGTGCTTTGTTATAGGTGGTACTACAACCTTCTCTACATCTCGAGCCAGTCGCTCAGCTTCTGTAGTGCACTTTCGCCCTCTGATGGTTGGCGCTACATGAGTGGTCTCTTCCACTCCATGAACTTCATCTTGTGGCTGATCCACATCCTGAAGCTCAGCCTTAGGAACTAATAGCTCCTCATCTGCATGGAAGTGTGGCTCCCTCTCAAGCGAACACTTCATGGCTTTGTCCTCTTGAAATTTTATATCCCGTCGCACAACAGTCTTGCAACTGTCTGCCAAATACACACGATAGTTGTGGGGCATATCAGTGTACCCCACAAATATCCCAACCTCTGTGGTCACCTCCAGCTTCTTCCTGGCATCCTTCATCACATGCGTGTAAACAGGAGAACCAAAAATCCTCAAATGGGAAATATCAGGCCTCTTACCAGAATAAGCCTCCTCGGGTGTACTCATGCCAAGTATCTTGTGAGGACAACGGTTATGCACATATACTACAGTATTGCATGCCTCCACCCAAAAGTGAAGGGGTAGGCTCTGATCATGCAACAACACCTGTGAAACACCCACGATCGTTCTGTTCTTCTGCTCAACAACACTGTTCTGCTATGGGTTATGGGGAGCTATGAGCTCTCTTTGAATCCCTTCTGCGCTGCAGAAGTCCTTGAACTCGTCAGATATTAATTCACCACCATTGTCGCTCCTAAGAGCCTTCACGTTCTTCCCTGATTCCTTCTCGACCAGTGCTTTGAAATCACATAACTTTGAGTATGTCTCGCTCTTCTTCTGCATGAAGAAGATCTAGCACTTTCGGGAGAAATCATCAACAAAGATCACATAGTACCTGTGCTTTTCTGTCAAAGCTACTAAGAATGGTCCACACACGTCGGTGTGAATTCTCTCAAGGATCATTGTGCTGCGACTATCCTTCTCATGAAAGGTGGCTTTCACAAATTTTCCCAAAATACACCCCTTGCACTAATCTGACTATGTAAGAGTGCCTTCAGGAAGCCCAATAGGGATCTGCTGCAGTATCTTCAAGGCTCCATGGTTAAGGTGGCCCAATCTCCCGTGTCACAGCTTGCCATCATTCCGTCTCACGACTCCTTCTGCCTTGCATGCCATTGCTGAGTATCCATCTACATGCAACTGATAAAGGTTCTTGACTCGAACCCCTATCCTCCGGGTTTCTCCAGTTGTTTTACTGCACAGGAAAGCCTTTCCCTCGGTAAAAACAACATCATATCCCTTGTCTTCCAACATCGCCACAGAGATAAGATTATTCTTCAATCCTGGAACATGCATCACTTCCTTCAATACGAAGGGTTTACCAGACTCCCTCTCAAAGGAAATGGTATCGATACTAGTCGCATTGTATCTACCATCATCGCCCATCTCAATTTTCACTCCAAGATCTTTCTCATCCATATAAGAAAACAAATCTCGATCTCCTCTAATCTGAAAAGATGCACCATTGTCTAATAACCATACGATCCCATCACACTTGATACCAAGCATGTGATCAGTGAAAAATGGAGCTCAAACTGCGAGGCTAAGGCCTCTCCCGCTGCATATCCAGCAACTTACTTATTTTTCTTCTTCTACAGACAATTTGTGGCATAATGTTCGTGCTAGTGATAGTGAAAGCACTTCACCTTGGACATGTCCTACTTCTTTCCTTTCGCAGTGGAATGAGAAGCTTTCTTGTTTTCCCCTGATTTTCTTTGGCAGCCAAAGTGCAATTTTCTTCATCAGATTCCTTTGCTGAAGATCCATCCCTGGTATTTCGCCCGATCTCCACTTGCACAAGATCTGACCAAAGTCTCTCCCATCTGGGAAATTTCTGGCGACCATTAACAAAGTCTTGATAGGAATGAAAAATGTTCGGAAGACCAAGGAGATCCAAGCTCACCAAGTCCTCATCATCGACAGTCACCACCACACTTCCCAGCTCATCCTGGCATTGGGTGAACTTCGTGAGATACTTGGGCATATTGTTTCCATTCTCACACATAATGTTTCTGAGTTTATCCTTGAGCACCAACTTCCTCTGGTCGCTCTTACTTTGGAATAAATCTATCAATAATTTCCACATCAAGTATGGAGAAGCCTTTCCATGAAGGCTGGACATAATGTGATCCCTCACGCCCTCCAAAAGAATCCTTCGACACTTTGTTGTCTTCTTTTGCCAAGCCTCAACTTGAGCAACATCAGTAGGCTTTGGAACTTTAGGATCTATGAAATCCTTCAACCCATTGTCATCTAACACCACCTCCATCTTGTCCTTGCATGCAATATAGTTTGAGCTTCCCTCAAGGGCATACTCCAATCGCAATCCGTTGAAAGACATTTTAACTTTGACACCAAGAAAACACTGCTGCAAATTCAAATTCCACCAGCTCAAAACTCAACTGCTTCTGATCTAAAATTCGTGAGAACAAAGTATTTCTCGTACAGAGATCAACTATATGGGCATTCACTGGATATCTCACCTTCGAAAAGAAGGATGAATCTAGAATCTACCTAGCCCGATTACAGACTCTGCTTGAAGAAATAAAATGTAAACACTTTCTGAATAATAGATCTAATGATCAATCCTCATTTTGATATCCTGTAGAACTTTTTCTAAAATTCAACAAGCTCTGATACCATGTAGAAATTTTCAATAAAATGACACTTATTCACAAAGATTATCCTGATTATACACTAGTTGCGGAATACATGCATAATGCATAACCTCCTCTCCGTTGATCATCAATTTTGCGGAATTAAGAAACAATCGCATGCGCAAATTGAAGCATCAATCACATATATCAACATAGTATGTACTACGGAAAGCATACAGCTGAAAACCCCTCAACTATCTATATATTATATTGATTGACAACATGTAACAATACATAGTACAATACTCCTCACAAATACTCAGTACCATCTCCTCCTGTTACACACAAACTAGCTCAGATCTGAATTAATCACAGGTTCAAATATCCTCCGCTGCTTGTCTGCCTCCACTACGCAATACCTATTGAGAATAACACCAAATGTGTGATCAAAATTTGTTTTCCCTTTGGTTATATCACGCAATCCTCATTGGCAATACTCAATCCATTGATTGTGCAAATCTCATGAACAACTATAGTCACAACTGATGTTGGGTCCCTATAATACTAGTGATTACCCCATAACTATTGTAGTTGTACCCCTTATTAATATTGTTGTGCCCCTATCATCCCCATATTGTTATTATTGTGCCCCATAGAATCCCTCTATTGTTATTTTTGTGGTTTTATATTATTATTGTTAGGTGGGCTAGGTTATATTGTGACTCCTTAGACTCCTATACATAGAAAGGAGGTTTTATCATTTGAAGCATCCAAGAATTGTTCATTTATGTAATGTAAAGGAGGTTTCCCCCTCAAAGAGGCTGAATTGAAAGGCATTGATCTATCTTTTCTATCTTTTCTTGAGTTGGTTTCATAACATTTGGTATCAAAGCTTTGGATTATAGGGTTTCGCTCCTCCAAACAGGTCATCATGGAATTTTATCTATAACTATTTTTCTGCGATGTTTCAGAAGATAAAAACAAAAAAAAATTGAGAAGACATTGCACTAAATATCAGGTCCGAATTTCAGAGCTTTTCGTGCTATATTTTTGGAGATATGAACTCAAGAAGTTGGTCCTTTTGCAGAACCCTGAGTTACATTCAAAACAGGTGACTTGGGGAAAATCATCAAAACTTTCTCTCTGATCATCAGATTGAAATTTCGTAAGAAGGTATAGAAAGAGGACAGACTGTAGTTTCTTTCATATAAATTTTTAGAGCCAAAGGTCAAAATAGGGACATGTGGAACGTCGTACAAGTTCGCTCTACTGAATTAGTCTATAATCAGGTCATTGTGGGAGATTTGGCATAAATCTTCATTGGAGAATCCAATGGGGGTCAGACTGGTGGCATTGGAAATATGACATAGAGGGCTACCGCAGGTCACAATTTCAGAACTGGATGATCCAAAATTATAGAGATACATCAGAGGCAATATCGAGCTCCTACAAAGTGAAAAAAGGTGTGTATATTTTTTTAAGTGTTTGCTTAAGCTTGGTTTGAAAAATTATTTTGAAGGAATTCAAAGGGCATAGTGAAGCATTATTACTAGTAATTGATGCCCTGAAGAATGAAAATGGAAACACCTAGTAGGTGACCTGAAAGCTCTAGCATGACTCATGAAGAAGAGGAAGAAATGCAACATGATATATCAAAATTACGAGACCAAGTGCAACAAGTGTCACTTGCACAAAAAGGAACAGAATCTAAGATGGATTGTTAAAAGAAAGGTGTAGAAGCTAAGATGATCGATGTGGAAGCTAAAGATGGATGATTTGAAGATAGATTTGAAAACAGACATGGAAGAATTGAAGATAAATATGAATAAGTTGCTACAAGAAATGGTCACTAATGGAGAAAGGGTACTAAAGGAAACTCATGATGAGAAAAAAAGAAATGTTAATCATGATTCCATAGACTCTAATGTTGGATCGAAGACCACCATATTCCAAAAATCGATATGAGGAAGTTTGATGGCAAGGATCCCGCAACATGGATATTACAGATGGAGCAATTTTTCGATCTCAATAATGTGCAAAACACACAAAAAGTACGTATGGCAACTTTATATTTGGAACCAAATCAGTTTGTATGGTATCAATGGCTTTGCTCTCGTAAACAATTTATCACTTGGGCAATTTGTACGGAAGAATTGATGGCACATTATGAGGATACAAAAAGCAACACTTTTTTTAGCCAATTGATAAGTCTCAAACAAAAGGGTTCAATAATGGAGCACATTGAGAGTTCCAAAAACTGAACATAAGGGTAAAAGATATTCCAGAGGAGCATAGGATTGATGTGTTCATAGGGTCTTTAAAGGATAATATCCAACATGATGTTTTCCTTTGGGAACCTGTTTCATTAGAGAAGGCACTCAGGTTAGCAAGAAAAATGGAAAGAAAAATTATGGCAACCAGGAATCATACCACTCACAACTATAAAGATGGAAGTGTTGTTGCCCCTAGTCTTCCGCAACCTATAAGGTTGACACCACAACAATTGGAAGAAAAAAGAGCAAAAGGGCTTTGTTACAGTTGTGATAGCAATACACTAAAGGTCGTAAGTGTGTTGAGAAGAAATTATTCTACATAGATTGTGAAGAGGAAGAAGAAAAGGAGCAAGAAAGGTCAAAATAAGAGGATATACTCCAGGAACAAGCCTAGATAAAGAAGAAATGAATCCGACCATATCTTTTAATGCATTGGCGGGAATTACCACTCCTCAAACCATCAAGATAGAAGGACAAATCAAGAAGAAAAAGGTAATAGTGTTGATTGATTCAGGAAGTACCCACAATTTTTTTCATTGTAAGGTAGCAAAAGAATTGAATTGCTTCTTATATCTAGCAGTAGAGTGTCAAGTGATGGTTGCAAATGGAGGAACAATAAATTGCTCCAGAAAGTGCCATAATATCAAGCTATCCATGGGAGAATATGTATTGACTAGCCCAATGCTTTCCATTCCAATGGGAGGTGTTGATGTTATACTGGGAGTCCAATGGCTACAATCCTTGGGTACAATAGCTTTTAATTTTCAAGATCTTTTCATGAAATGTTTTGTGGAAGGAAAGGAAGTGGAATTAAGGGGTATTGCAGGGAAACCGGGAAAGATAATCAGCTCTAACGGTATGACAAAGCTTCTAAAAAAGGAACAAATAGGTGTAATTTCACAATTATGTTTTCTAGATGTTTCCATATTGGAATCATCTATTTCTCCAGATCGCGAAAAAGTATTGGACAATCATTCCAAGGTATTTGAGACTCCCAAAGGTCTCCCACCTATTCGTGATCATGATCATGCTATTCATCTAATTCCAGGAAGTGTTCCTCCAAACATAAGGCCGTACAGATATCCCTATTCCCAAAAGAGTGAAATTGAACGTATGGTTGCAGAAATGCTAGAGGCTGGTATAATTCAACCGAGTCAAAGTTCCTTCTCTGCTTCAGTAGTATTGGTGCACAAGAAGGATGGATCATGGCACATGTGTCCGGATTATAGGGGGCTCAACAAGCTCACTATTAAAGATAAGTTTCCCATTCCTGTCATTGATGAATTAGTGGATGAATTGCATGGATCAATTTACTTCACCAATTTGGATCTTCATTCAGGATATCATCAAATTAGAATCAAGACTGAAGACATTCCGAAAAAATCATTTAGAACTCATGAGGATCATTATGAATTTTTGGTCATGCCTTTTGGCCTTACCATTTCACCCTCAACATTTCAAGGTTTGATGAATTCAATTTTCAAACCATTCCTTAGAAATTTTTTGTTAGTATTCTTTGATGATATACTAATCTACAACAAATGTTGGAAGGATCATGTTGAACATGTTGATAGGGTGCTACAACTATTGGAGGAAAAACAATTATATGCAAAAAGATCCTAATGTTTCTTTGGAGTACAAGAGGTGGAATATCTGGGTCATATTGTATCTCATGAAGGAGTTAAGGTAGACCCTAGCAAAATTAATGTCATTAAGGAATGGAAAATTCCCACATCCATAAAGTATCTGCGAGGATTTCTCAGGTTGACAGGGTATTATCACAAGTTTGTTAAGAATTATGGGAGAATAACATCACCTCTAACAACATTAATGAAGAAAGATGCATTTTCATGTACTCCAGAAGCAACAAAGGCATTCAAACATCTTAAAGAGGCAATGGGCCAAGCATCGGTCTTAGCTACACTGGACTTCACAAAAACCTATTGTGGAATGTGATGCTTTAGGAAATGGAATTGGTGCTATTTTAATGCAAGATGAAAGACCCATTTCTTTTGAAAGTCGTCCAATCAAGGGAAAGTTTTTACACAAAGCTATTTATGAGAAGGAAATGTTGGCAATGCTCCATGCACTTAAGAAATGACGACCCTACCTAATGGGAAGACACTTCAAGGTAAAAACGGATCATGATAGCCTTAAATACTTTTTAGAACAAAGATTATCCTCTGAAGAGCAACAAAAGTGGGTCACACAGATGTTGGGTTATGACTTTGAAATCATCTACAAAAAAGGGAAGCAAAATGTGGTGGCAGATGCACTCTCAAGAAAGGATGAGGATGTGGAAGCATTGTTGTGTGCCATTTCTATTATCCAACCAGATTGGATAAATGAAGCAAGGGGGAATGGAAGAATGTCGAAGAACTGTGGGCACTTATTCGAAATCTACAACAAGATTCCAGTACGTCTGATACATTTAGCTGGAAAATGATTCGTTATGGTACAAAGATCGCTTATACCTCTGTAAGAATTCCCAGCTAAAACAAAAGATTCTTATGGAATTGCACACTTCTCCCTTAGGAGGGCACTCAGGATTTTTAAAAACTTACCACAGGGTTAAGAAAGAATTTTTTGGGATGGCCTTAAATCAGATATTCAAAAGTTTGTGGTGGAATGTTTGGTTTGCCAACAAAATAAAGTTGAAACAATTAAGGCACCAGGTCTATTACAACCTTTATCCATTCCAAGCCAACGTTGGGAGGAGGTTTCAATGGATTTTATCACAGGTTTACCCAAGTCTGAGAGAAAAAGTGTCATCATGGTGGTAGTTGACAGACTTACCAAGTATGCACACTTTTGTGCATCATCACATCCATTTAAAGCCAGTACAGTTTCTAGTGCATTTATGGAAACAATTCAAAAGCTACATGGAAACCCAAAGATTGTTGTAACTGATAGAGATCCCATTTTCACTGGAAATTTTTGGACAAAATTATTTTCTTGTCTTGGTACTCAGTTAGCTCATACCTCATCTTATCATCCTCAATCTGATGGGAAAAATGAGATAGTAAAAAAATGTTTGGAAGGATATCTTCGTTGATTTGTATCTGATAGACAGACATAATGGGTCAAATGGTTGCCTCTAGTTGAATGGTGGTATAACACTTCCTTCCATACAACAACAAAAATGAACCCATTTATGGCACTTTATGGGTATCAGCCACCATCCATCACATCATATTTAAGAGAAAATCTAAGGTTCAAGCAGTGGAACATCACATTGAACATCAACAACAAGTCCTCCAACTCTTAAAGGATAACCTCGTGTTGGCACAGAATAGAATGAAACAACAGGCAGATCAACATTCCAGTGAAAGAAGTTTGATGTAGGTGTGATTGGGTATTCCTACGGCTACAACCATATAAACAAATTTCCCTCAAGAAAGCTAAGAAGGATAATAAATTATCACCAAATTATTATGGTCCGTACAAGGTGTTGCAAAAGATAGGTACTATGGCATACAAATTAGAGCTTTCTACAGCTTCTCAAATGCACCCAGTTTTCCATGTTTCACGCTTAAAGAAGGTTATAGGTGACAAGGTTCTATTTCAATAATATTGCTAGAACTTGATGATGAAGGAAAAATCATATTGGAACTTGAAGCAGTCAAAGTAACAAGAACTCGACAACTATGAAATCGATCAATTTCAGAGTATCTCATCAAGTGGAAGAACTTAACCGTTGAAGATTCCACATGGGAGGATGAGAATTTTATACATAAGCATCCAGAACTACTCAAGCATTGAGGACAACACTTTTTTGAAGGAGAGGGGCATGTTAGGTCCATATAATACTACTGATTCCCCCATTACTATTGTCATTGTATCCCTTATTGTTATTATTGTGACCCATAGAATCCCACTATTGCTATTATTGTGCCTTTATATTATTATTTTTAGGCCGGCTTGGTTATATTGTGACCCCTTAGACTTCTATATATAGAAAGGAGGTTTTGTCATTTGTATCATCCAAGAGTTTTTCATTTGTGTAATGTAAAGGAGGTTTTCCCCTAAAAGGGGTTGAATTCTAAGGCGTTGATCTATCTTTTCTATCTTTTTGTGAGCTGGTTTCATAACAGGGATTCTATGGAGCAAAAATGGATTGAGAGAAAATTTAATTTTTGCAACCAACTAGATTTTTTTTCCATAATTGTATATGCCTCTCTTTTTAGTTTGAAAATTGTATGAAATAGTAGAACAGTGGAAAGAGAAGGTTGGAGCCTGCATTCAAAAGAGGCTGGTGCCTCTTGGAAAGTTCGTTATTTCTAACCTAATGGGGTCAGTGCCTCCTGTGAGTGGGTTCTCACAAACAAACTGATGTAATTAATTAGGTGCTTAAATTACATCATAAACAAACAACAATTTGGTGGTTTTTTTATTTTTGGGGTTCCACATGAAAACACCAGTGTCAAAATGTGTGTTTTGCTCATGTGATTGGTAAAAGACTAAAAGCATATTCAAGAAAAATATTTAAGAATCTCACTATTACTGATTCACCCCCCCTCTCAGTAATTCCTTATTCAAACATTTGTCAAGAGTTACAAAATTATACTATGAATGGATGTAGATCACAACTCCGAGTGATTAAATCTTCATGCTCTAGAAATGAAATGACACTAATAGATTAATGTGTAAGCTTATGGACTAAGAAACCACGACAATCAATATTCCAACTTTGTTTCTTATAAAAAAAATCAAATAATAACAATGTAATGTTTGGATTAATGTTCATTCCAAATGTTTATAGACCACTGTGATTATATTGTAACTTGTATCTATGTCCTTTAGGTCTTATAAGTATAAATCTAACTGTATATATAACCCTTCAGGCCTCAAAGAACTTACCCATTCAACAATAAATATAGATCCTTTAACATAGTTAAAATATAATCTATAGTAAGAACAAGGGTTTCGAATGCCAAGATATTTGTTCTCCTTTCTATGATGAGAAAGGAAAAAATATTTAGTAAGATATATATCTCTTGTTCCAAGAGTTGTGGATTTGATTTATGATACCTCTGTATTAACACCTCATTAGATTGCTACATATCAGTAAAACCCTAATTCAAAGCTTACAACAAAACATAAGATAAAAAAATATCTTCAAATACTATAAAAACCAATTGTTAAAGCCTATGATCAAATTTCACACAAAGGTATATTGTATTATACTTCCATATCCATTGCAAATCCAATTTAAAACAAAATGTTGTGTAAATCTTAGACGATACATAATATAAATAATGCACACAAATTTACTATATGTACAGCTTAATTCTAACAACCAACACAATGGGATAAAATATCTCACACCACTTCAGAAAATTAATTAAATCACTCAAGAAAGAAATGTATAGGAGGGATAGCGAGTTGGGTTTGTTGGGCCCTAACTAATTAGCTTGCACCCTCTTAAAGAAACTTAAATCACAAGGTGAGATCAACCATTAAATACACTAGAAAAATGAGATAAAACATGTCATGAGTTATTTTCAATTAATGATACTTAGCCTATTACATCAAAAACCAAAAGTCTTAGGTCCAATTGATCAGAGGGGAGATGACCCCCAAAACTCAATTCAACAACATAAGAGTGTGAAATGGGATTACATAGCTTGGCTTAGAGTCATAACTTTGTTTATACAAGTATTTACAATACAAACTGAATACAAAATAAAATGTATGAAGATCCTAATAGTTTTCCATCAATGGAAGTCCTTTTCAACCATTAGATAATCAAGGAAATACAATTTTATGCATAATTTGAATTTTCTGCAAATCTTGGAATGATCCTAGAATTCTAGAAGATTGTTTTTTTTCACAAATCTACCTTAAATAACTTTTTGTATCTCTCATACCATGGATAATTTTGGAAAAAGACACATATATTACTCAATTTTCCATATGGGGAACAAAACCCATGTCCCAATATTTTTAAATTCACCCTCATTTACATGCAAATCAGGAGGAAGTTGGTTGTTTGAAAATTGCTACAAATTTAGGGTAGAGGCATTAATTAACTTTTTGTATCCTAGAGGCTAGAATTCTAGAAAAATGTTTTTTTTTTTTTTTTTTTTTTTTCTTTCACAAATCTACCTTAAATAACTTTTCGTATCTCTCATACCATGGATAGTTTTGGAAAAAAACACATATATTACTCAATTTTCCATATGGGGAACAAAACCCATGTCCCAATATTTTTAAATTCACCCTCATTTACATGCAAATCAGGAGGAAGTTGGTTGTTTGAAAATTGCTACAAATTTAGGGTAGAGGCATTAATTATCTTCTAGAAACAGACGTGTGACTTGGGTGCATTTTGACTCATGTGGGAGCATGAAAACAGTATTTTGGACAAAAACCATGTCTCGGTTTCTCCTAGAAGTGCACTAATATGTCGAACCCTAAATGGGTGCAGGAACTATACTTCTGATGCAAGATTTTCATTCAAAGTGCATATCTCCTCTTTTTGATACCTAGACATAGTTAATCCTTTATTAATAATAACTTAATGTAAACATTATAAAAAATAAAGGAAATATGGTAAGTAGTAAAAAATTACCTAATGATGCATTGGGTTTAAGATAATGACCCAACAATTATGCAACATGATAGTAATAAGAATAAAAATTGTAAGTAATCGTAGGGCGAAAAGTCGAATTAAATATGACAACTTTGGGGCCTGTCAATATTCAAGTGGAATTGTTGAAGGCATGTGGGCAATTTATAATGGAAGTCATTTTGTATTATGTCTACATGAATTTTAGAGGCCAGTGATAAGTTAGGATGATCATCTCCTTCCATAAAATATAATGCTTCTATTATCCTCATGTCTATGCGATGGAGTGCATCTCCTTGTCATAGGTGGGATATATTTGGACATGATCAAAGAGTGTTTCATTATTATAGGCCACCAGATGTCATTGCTGAGTGAGGAATACACCAATAACATAGTTAGAGGCATTTGTATCAATCTCAAATGACTGTTGCAGGTCTAGTATGGTGAGGACTGGTGCAAAGTAGAAGTGGTGGTTAAGATCCTAGAACACTTTCTTTTGTGAATTAGACTAGGAAAAAAAATCTTCTAGATACATATTTGATCACTTGGATTAATGCCCAAGTGATATGAGAGAACCCCAACTTGAACCTTCCATATAATTTTTTTTATGGGAATAATATCACCAATTAGTTATTTTTTGGACATTTAAAAAAAAATTATTTGTAAGGAGAGCTTCAGTGTAAATCACATAAGAAAGAATTTGTTCGACGCGTTTCGAACCAACCAATGTGGTTCATCATCAGGACGAGTTGAAGATACAGATCCAGATCAGCGTGTTAAATAGTCTAAGCAGAGATTCCAACGGCTAAACCACTCCAACGGCTACTTTTTCACTCAAGAGCCCCAGTCAAACTTCATCTAACCGATTTAATATTAAAATACTATTATATTCATGGAGCTAGGTTAACCGGTTGAATAATAAAACAAAACAAAGGTTAATCTATTAAAAATAATTCATTTATTTAATATAAAATATTGCTCTATTATATATAAAAATGTATAAATATATATAAAAATGTGTAAATATGTATATGCCAATGTTTATTTAAATGATTCATTCATTAAATATATCCAAATAAATATGTATATTCCAATAATTTATTATTATACCTAATTTTCTAAATACCCTAATTTTATTATTGTTGTCATAATTGTGATTAGTATTATTTATAATTAATATGAAGTTAATTTTATAGAAAAAGGTTAAATTAGGTCAATTAAAAATTAATTTAAAATATATTATTATTAATATTATATGTATAAATATATATATAATTAATAATATTAAAAATGTAATTAATTAATTAATTTATTAATATATATATGCCCTAAATAAAAACTTAGGTTGGTTATACATAATAATTTTATAGAAAAAAGGTTAAATTATGTCAATTAAAGATTAATTTATTAATTCACTACAATAATGTTATATATTAATTATTAATATAATATGTATGAAATAATAATATATATAATTAATAATATTAAAAATAAATAATTTATTAATATATTAATATATAAGTGTCCTAAAAATACTAGGTTGCGTATTAATACCAGTTAAATATTTATGTATGGGACTATAAATATTAATAGTATTAAATGCTTATAAATTAAACTTATAATGTTTGGGGTAGATCTTTCCTATTGATATAAAAAGTAATGCATTAATATATTATTAATAATAAAACCTATAAAAGAATGTTAATTGAATTGACATTAGATTTAATATTGTTATTAATAATATGAATAATTTACGCTTGATTGTAATGAAATCTACATAAAAAAGAGATTATGCCCACGAAGAGGATAATCATAAAAAGAGACTGGAGGACATGACGAACAAGGGAAGTACACAATGCTGCCAACGATAAGCGATAGCAAACTCACAAAAACTACGCCCACCCAAAGAAAGCACCTAAGAAGAGCAGAGGGGGGAGGAAGAAACCCTAAGATGACAACGCAAGGATCCAATTTCTACTTACCTTCCACCCATCATCTCTGTTGAGATTGATGGGTCTTCGCTCAATTTCAATAGCTTCCCTTAACTTGCGATGATGAAACCGATCAACCCTGGCAATGACTTTGGCCTCCTCAATGCAGACATGATGCTTAGTTTTGTCCACATGCTCTGCTAGAGCCAAATGGACTTTATTCCATTTGGTTAAAAATCTACCTATTTTTTACATATATATGATTAAATTTTTCAGACCAAGGAATAAAATTATTGGACTGCCAATCTGAATCATATTAATATGAATGTAAACATATATATACATCAGAGTGACCTTTGGGATTCCAATTCCAAGGTCTCTTCAAATTACCCTAATTCGTTTATTTACATATTTACATGTTCTGACTAATCCTGAGGGATTACTTGTATAACATTCCCACCTTAATCTAAACGAGCGTTTGTGAGTCAAAGCATCATTATGAATCTTTGAAACTTTTCTCTTCTAATTGCTTTGGTGAAGATTTATGCAATATTTTCATTTGTGGAACAATGTCATAGGTGAATACTATTGGCCTCTACATGATGTCGAATCGGATGATACTTTGTATTGATATGTTTGGCTCGGTCACGAAATTTTGCATTCTTGAACAATTTAATTATAGAAGTATTTTCAATTACATAGCTTAATCCACCATTCTCATTAGTTTATTGCATGTTTTTGATTATATTTATGCTAATAGAGTGAGTTGGGTTGGTCATTATGTCTTGAAGTCTAATGTGTGCTTAATGCATATTTTTTCAATTTTGGAGAAAAGTCAAGGATTTAATGACCATTTGGCAGCAAATATTTTAAGAAGACAAGGGAGGGGATTTATAGTAGGGTGTCCCCCTCATTTATGACTCCCTACTTCGAATTCTCCTTCAGAAATCTTGGAGCACAAGCAGCCACATCAATGCACCAAAGGGGCAGCCGAGCAAATGGAGGTTAACTACTGTCTATCTCAAGTTTTGGGAGCCAAGCCTCCCTGATTTTAAGGGAGATGTTGGAAGCTCTAGTTTTATAAGTAGAGAGGCCTAGGGCCTCATTAGGTTGTTGAATATCAGTCAATTTTTCGAACTTTCGTTGTAGTTTTCTTTGCTCAACTTCGAGCTTACTTTTGTGGATAGTTTCATGTAATCTTACTGTTATTTTGATAATGAAGATGAGATTGTTTTTGAGCTAGCACTGAGTCACCTCAGAGGGATGAAGCTCTTGGGTTAGGGCCCAATCCAAGTAGCCAAGCACCTCTTGTTTTGTATTTATATGTTTTTCTTCAGTTTATGAATTAGTTGCTGTTAGATAGATTTCTGTCTTGGTTAAGAATAGGTTGCTTTTGGTGATTTAAAAGGTTGTTTCCATTTCAGTTTGTTGTAGTAGGTTGAACAATGATAGGAAAAAGATCTGAAAAGGCAATCAACAGAGCCTTGGCCTCCTTTCCTCCCTATGGGACCATGAACTGAGGCCAAGACCCTCTTGCTGTCACAAAAAAACACAGATTTGCCTTTTCCATAGGATTTCTAGTGTTGCAGTTCATTAGAAGGTTAATGCTTTGCTATATATCTATGTCACCATGCTCATTTCTATCTTTGCAATAAATTTCCTTCCATGCTTTCTTTCCATGTATCATTTTTTTTCTAGCATTTGCTTTCCTAGATCAAAGTTTAGCTTAGCTTGATGAAATTTTTGCTTTTTGATGTATCTAGTTTCTTTTCTTGCTTAACTTCAGTGTTTGATTTTCAGTTCTCTTGCAGTGATCCTCTCCTCACAATAAGTCAGCCCACTAGCCATCACCATTTCTCTTTGATTTATGTTCCACAGGTCACCCAAAGTCCCTCACAAATCTGCCCTAGCTTGCTGCACTTTTCCCATGAACTTTCCTTTATTCCCTTGAACAAGTCCACCCATATTTCTCTTTCTCGATCCTTCTTGATGAACCCTAGACACCTTAACATGTCATCCTAGCCTTCAAATACCCTTTCCACCCACTTTCCTACCTTCAAAACCTCCAAAACTGCTCTCAGCATCCTCCTGTAGACCTCTTGTAGATTCCCTGCAACCTCCTGTAGATTTTCCTGTAGGTGTCTTTTTAAAGTTCGATTGCAAGAAAAACCTCTAGAAGGCCACCTGGGACCTCCTAGGACCCATCCACACCTTCCTACACCTCTGAAAACTCCCAAGTCTCCATCCATCACTACCTAATTGTTGCCACATTCACAAACAAATAAATTACATGCATGACAATTTCACCTAAAAATACATAAAAATCCAAAAAGATGTTTTTTCTCATTTCCTTCTAGAAATAGCTTGAGCAGATTTTTTTTACTTCCTAAGTAGGTAATGACACTCATTTTATGGTTTTTCATCTCTCTTTTTGCAAAAATAAGATTAGTTGGTTAATTTGGGTTTGCTAGGTTTACTTCACATTTCAGTCTTTTCTCTCTTTCTGCAAGTAGGGTAGCCTCTGTAGAGTAAGCTTTCCTTTCTTTCATCACATATAAAGCTTCTTGATGAATTCATAGAAGTTGGCTTGAGCTCCTAGTGATCTTGCGCCACTGACCAAGTGACAGCCTGCAGTAATAACTAGTACTTGTGCATACAACACTGTCTCTTCCAAGTTTGTTATGAACTACCAGGTTGATAAAAGTAAAGTAGGAAGCCCAGGAGTTGCAACATTATTGGTGAAATACTGGTGCTGACCACTTTTTGGTGCCATTGCCAGGGAACCGTCATAGTATTTTTTTATTACTGCTTTCTTCTATTTCTTCTTGCAACATTCTGCTAAGTAGTTTATTTCAGCAAAAGTAGAGTATTTATTTCCTTGCTTTCATTTCAATTCTGCAATTTCCATTTCAGCAAAGGTAGATTAGTCATTTCCCTGCTTTCATTTCAATTCCGCAATTTCCATTTCAGCAAAAGTAGATTAGTCATTTCCTTACTTTCATTTCAATTCTACAATTTCCATTTCAGCAAAGTAGATTAGTCATTTCCTTGCTTTCAATTTTGCACTTCATTTCAGCAAGTTCATTTCAGTTAGTTGCAATCTGTTTGTTCAATCAATTTTAGTTTTGTAGGTACAAGAAGAAAGAAACAAAAAAATCAACCAAAAGATTTCTTTTCATGCCTCGTAGGAATAGAGATAATTCAGGAAAATCCTTGCCCAACACCCCCACCACATCACGTAACCACCGTTCTCTCTTCTTCGGTGGCAGTGATCAGGAAGAACCTTTAGGTGAGCAACCAAAGATATTTGATGAAATTATAAGGGAAGAAGAAGATGAAAACATCCCTCCTGAGATGATGGCTAAAAACAGAAATGCTAGGGGGAATGGAGAAAGAGTAGAGGGTGCCTTTCTCATCTGAGAGACCAATGGGGACACTAAAATGAAGAATATAAGCCTTTCAGCTGTACCTCACTTCCATGGTTGACTATAGAAGATCCTGACACCTTTTTGTTTGAGTTTGTTGTTATCTGTCGAACCTATGACTATGTAGAAGATGAGAAAAAATTGAAACTATTTCCCTCCACTCTCAAGGATGCAACATTGCACTGGTTCATGGGGTCTCCTCGCAATAACATCACAACTTGGGATTAGATGCAGCAGGCCTTTAATAAAAAATATCGAGACTACTGTAGGTCAAAAGACACCAAGAAAGAAATCTTCCGAATGACGATGGGAAATGATGAATCTTTGGACGATTATGAAGAGAGGTTCCAGCTCAGTTACAAAAGAGCCAGGTGCATGCTTGAGCCCAAATCTCTGAAGCTGGTCCTGCTCAGGGGAATTTCGGAAGTCCTTCTAGACATCCTCCATCTACTGGCTGGAGGAGACATCTGCCAACTAGCTTATGAAGACATAAAGACTGTTTTTAGAAACCATTATAGGGCAGCCAGAAAGAGAGGTAGGGGGAGTCAACCCATAGCCAATACCTCCTCATCCAGCTCATCCCTCAAAGGTGAACTTGGAAACATGTTGGAAGAATTCAAGAGTGAGATACTACAGACTCTTGCCATGCAAATGGATACCTTGCATATTAAAAGGAAACAAGAGGAAGCAGAGAGGGCTTTGGCCATTTTCTTTCCTAGGTGCACCAGAAGGCATCCTAGGAACGAGTGTCCATTAAAATCAATAGAGGTTTGTTCGGTCTGTGAAGAAGATAATTCTACAGGTAAGTGCTCTTCCTTGCCCGGACTTAAAAGCTATATACCAAGGGGTCGAAGGAGCCACTGAACCATTCTATTTCATGAACCAAAGGAGACCACATGGACCTAGACCATACCAACAGGGGATGCAAGGGACATCTCAGGCATACTACAACCCCAACCAAGCCACTTCCATACCTTCTTGGGGCCCTTCTGGTCATCCTTCCTGGTCCACTCCTCCTCCTTGATCCCATCCATCTCAATATCATGCCCAACCAGCTGCTCATGCATTTCAATTCTATGCTCAGCCACAACCTCAGTGGAATGCATCTGATCAGGGGTGGAGGCCCCATTACAACTCTCCTCCCACTCTTTTGCCTCCACCACCTGCTCAACCAAAACCATTGCCTCCTGCTCCACCAAGGCAGCCCCAAATTCTTGCCCAGCGGAACCCGAACCCAAACAACAGACAGGCCCAACAAGTATATAGTGGGGAACCATCATGCCCAACTTATGCTGTGGATATTCAAGAGAATAACCTACGATTTGGGAAGGTTATCCTAGATAGCCAACCTCCCCCTCAGGAGGTTGAGGAATATAAAGAGGAAAGTGAACCGAAAGCAATTCCACCCTTTCCTGAAAGATTGTCTAGGACACACAGCCCAGCCCAGAAGAAATTGAACTTTTGGGAGAATTAAAATAGTTATGTGTAAAGATACCACTTCTCCCAGCCATAAAGGATGTGCATATATACAATAAGATGATCAAAGTGAAGTGATTTAGGCATTCAGGCAGGTGCAAGAGGGATGCCCCAACCATCAATGTCATAGGACAACTGTCCGACCTGATGTTGGGGCAGGTAATCTGTCCAAAATATCTAGACCTTGGAAGCGTAGTAGTTGATGTCCACATCAATGGCACCATGATCCCACACACCTTGATTGATCTCGGAGCTGCCATTAATGTGATGACAAAGGACACCATGCTCAAACTCAACCTCCAGGGCTCCTTGAGGAAGAACACGACAGTACTGCAGCTAGCAGACTGCTCCACCATGACCCCTGAAGGGATTGTGGAGGATGTGATGGTCTCGATTGATCCTTGGGAGTACCCTGCTGATTTATTAGTTCTCCAACCGAAGGCAAAGCTCACTGGGTATCGTCTCATCCTGGGAAGACCCTGGTTGGCCATTGTCGATGCTTACATCAGTTGTCAGACTGGGTACATGACCATCAAGAACAACATATGTCTAAGTAGCTAATCTTATACCCTCCTGCCCAACCCTTGCTAGAACATGATCTACCTCTCTGGTTGGAGGAGGAGGATGAGGATGAAGTCTATTCTACACCATTGTGTGTAGTAGAAACTACCATGGGGGGGAAAACCACAAAATGAGGATGATATCATTGAAAATTTAATCCAGAATCCACCCCCTAGTATTTTGCCATTAGAAGATCTAGTGAAAGAAACCCAAGACAATCCCTTAATTGATATTTGTGTGGCCGACCCAACCTCTCTCTGTGTTAAGAATATAGAGCTCAGCCCAGAAAGAACCTTGAAAATCAACTCATTCCTATCCACTTCCCAAGAGAAGGAACTATGCAGCTTATTGAGAAAACATTTAGATGCCTTTGCTTGGAATTATAGGGAGATGATGGGGGTGCACCGTTGAGTTTGCACTCATCACATATACATTAAGGAAGATTGAAAACCAGTCAGGTAGCCTCAAAGGAGGATGAATCCATCCCTTAAAGACATTGTTAAGGAAGAATTACATAAATTATTGGATGTAGGATTCATCTACCCCATCTCTGATAGTGAATGGGCCTCTCCTTTGGTGCTAGTGCCAAAGGAAAATGGTAAGTGGAGAATCTGTGTCGATTATCAAGAACTAAACAAAGCCACTAAAAAGGACCATTTTCCTTTGCCCTTCATAGATCAAGTGTTAGATGGTTTGGCGGGGAAAAAGTTTTTCTCATTCCTAGATGAGTTCAACAGGTACAACCAGATTCAAATCAGCCTGAAAGACCAAGATAAGACCACTTCCACTTGTCCTTGGGGTACCTTTGCATATCAGGTCCTTCCTTTTGGTTTGTGCAATGCTCCAGCCACTTTCCAGAGAGCAGTATTGAGTATATTTTCTAAATTGATTCATGATGCAGTGGAAATATATATGGATGGTTTTACTCCTTATGGTTTTAACTTTCAAGAAGCTTTATCTAACATAGGAAAAGTTTTGGACAAGTGTATTGAAATGAACCTATCCCTTAGTTTGGAGAAATGTGAATTTTTGATGACTAAAGGGACCATGCTAGGTCAAGCAATCTCTCAACAAGGATTGTAGGTGGACCCCAACAAAATTGCCATCATCCAAAGGGTCCCACCTCTTCGAAAGGTGAGAGATGTACAAAGTTTCCTAGGTTTAGCTGGATATTATTTAAGATTCATTAAAGATTTCAGTAAGTTAGCCTCTCCTTTGTTTGGTCTTTTGGGAAAAGATGTTGAGTTCATATGGATTGAAGACTGTCAAGAAGCCCTAGATACTTTGAAAGGCAAACTGGTGCCTGCCCCAATTTTGAGAGGCCCAAACTGGGCCCTACTTTTCCACATTCACACAGATGCCTCAAACAAAGCAATAGGAGTAGGCTTGGGACAAATTGGTGAAAAGTTACCTTATGCCATATAATTTATAAGTAAAAACTTGTCGAAGGTAGAGTTAAACTATACAGTAACCGAGAAGGAACTCCTAGCTGTAGTGCATTCCTTAAATAAATTCAGACATTACATCACCGACTATCAAACCTTTGTACACACTGATCATGCTGCAATTAGGTATTTAATAAATAAGCCCGATGTAAGTGCTCGCATTATTAGATGGTTGCTTTTACTGTAGTAGTTCGATTTAACCATTGTTGATAAGCCTAGTAAAGAAAATGTTGTTGCTAAATTTTTGTCTAGAATAAATCTGCCTATAGGTGAAGAAGTAATGGTGGATGATCAAATGTTAGATGAAAACCTATTTGCTATCTCAGTACTCTCTCCATGGTTTGCTGATATAGAAAATTACTTGGTTTCAACATAGTTCCCACCACACCTGTCCTCAAAAGAGAAGAGAAAGATTGTGAGGAAAAGCGTCCCTTTCACCTGGATTGGGGGAAATATCTTCAAAATTGGCCGATATCAGATATTGAGAAGATGTGTCAGGGAGGAGGAAGTTTTTGACATTCTCTTGACCTGTCATGACGGGCCTTGTGGAGGTCATTTTGCAGCAAAAAGGACTGCCTTCAAAATATTGCAGGTAGACTACTATTGGCCCACTATTCATCAAGATGTGCAGAGATATACCAGCCAATGTGAACGGTGCCAAAGGATGGGGAAACCTACTCCAAAGGATGAGATTCCCATGCAACCTCAAGTGACCTTTGAGCCATTTGAGAAGTGGGGCATGGACTTTGTGGGTCCTATCAATCCTCCTTCAAGATAGAGGCAATGCATCATTGTGTGCACTGATTACTTGAAAAAATGGGCAGAGACAAAAGCAATCAAGGTAGAAACATAAGAAAAGCATCTGAGTTTTTAAGAGAGAACATATTCTATAAGTTCGGGTATCCAAGAGAATTGGTTACAGATCAAGGCAGTCAGTTCACTTCCAATTTGATTAAAGACCTGCTAGCACATCATAAAATCAAGCACAGGACTTCTACCCCTTACCATCCATAAGCCAATGGACAGGTGGAAATCACTAATAGAGCTTTGGAAGGAATTATGACCAAGGTAGTGAGAAACAACAGAAAAGATTAGGCGGATAGACTAGTTGAGGCCACCTGGGCCTACAACACAACATGGAAGACCACCACAGGGTTCACACCCTATGAACTGGTCTATGGGAAGAAGGATTTGCTGTCAATAGAATTTGAATACAATACACTAAGGATGGCAGCTCAGCTGGACCTAGACCTCAGCAATGCAAAGAGGGAAAGGTTACTCTAGCTCAATGGATTGGATGAACAAATATTGCAGGCCCTTCTCCACACAGAGGTAGTCCAGCTTCAAAGGAAAATATGGCATGATAAAAATATCAAGGAGAAGCAATTCTAACAGGGAGATTGGGCATTGCTCTATGACTCGAGATATAAAGACTTCAAAGGCAAGCTTAGGACAAGATGGCTGGGACCCTACACTATGGAAAAATGTAATGACAATGGTTCAGTTCTGATCAGAACTATTGATGAGGAAGCCATCTCCATGCTTGTCAATGGACATAGGTTGAAAATTTACAAGAAGCCCCTCTCCAAGCGAGAGTTCATTGAATATTTGAATAAGACAGTGATGGTAGTGGAGTAGGTCTTAGCCTCCACTTCACCCACCCACTAACGAAGTAGAGAAAAAAAAAGAAGAAAAAATAATAAGGACCCAAGTGAAAATCTCCATGAGGCACTTGAGTCCCATCACTAGGTTCAAAACCTCTTTTGAGGTGGCCCAGTGATGAAAAAAAAATAGAATAAGATCCCTAGGTGACAACCTTCTCTATAGGTGCCCAAGGCAGGCAATTAGGGTGAAAACCTCCATGAGGCGCCCTAGTTGTCTTTAAAAAAAAAAAAAAAAACAGAGAAAAAGGAAGAGAAAATTGACTTTTAAAATGCATTGCAGGTTATAGGTGGACCACAAGAAGCAAGAGAAGATGCCACAAAGCCTGTTTCACCTCCTCCACACTCTTCTCCACCATTTTTGACCTTTCTTCCCCCTCACTGTGTGTTTTTCTGAACACTGTGTATCCTATAGGAGGCCCTGCGTGTTCTACAGGAGACTCCTGTAGAAATCATAGAGAGTTCGAAATGGATTTTAAAAGTGGTTTGAGGAGCTGGGAAGTTTCATGAGTAGCATATAGGCCCTCCTACAACAATCCACCCTCCTGGCTATCCATCCCACACTTGCACCACCTCATCATCATCAATTTCTTTCCTTCTTGCTAAAAAACACAGAAAAAGGTCCTTAGAAAAACAAACAAAATAAAAGTAACATATCCTCCAAATCTCACATGCAACTTACCACATACCACTCCATCACCATCAACATCTTTGATAACATCCTCATAGCTTCCAGCACAAGAATTAGCTAAAAAAGTTATAGGGAGAAGCAACTACAAGAGCTCCTGTAGGATTTCCTGTAGGAGATGATCCCCTTAAAATCAAGCCACAACAACAAAATAGGTGCAGCCATAGTGTTGAAGAGGATGTCTGAAGCTAGATCTAGCGAAAGGGCACATGCACAAAGCAAACAAGCCACACATCAAGGAGAAGAAATCATACAACACAGGAGACATATGCATGCTGCAACTGAAATATGAGCATGCAGCAACAAAGGAGCCAAGATGCACCACATCATGAACATTCGACTTGCAGGTAAATGTCTAACCCTCTCCTCTATTGCATCTGTGTAATTCAAAAATGGGCATAAGTGAATGAGATGGTTAGGAATGAATGAGAAAAGGTGGCTAGTTAATTGCCCACCCTCATCTAGTTGATTATGGCCATCCGAAGATGCCACCACATGTGTTCCTAGTCAACTCACAAAAAATCCAAAGGACAGGTAGTGGAGGTTATACAAACTCCGATGCAATGATGGGAAGTGATTGTGGGAAAGAGTCATGAAAAGCCATGATGACAGAGCAATGGGGACCAACGGTCTGAATCTGGCAACATACCTTTTTTCTAGCTCACCCCAGCACCGAAAATATCTCAAAGAAGACACAAGTATTCCTCCTTGAAACTCCTTCACCACCTTCTCTTCCATTTCATCCTCGTCCACTTAGCTGCAATGAGCTCTAGACCACCTCCATAACCTCGAAACCATAATTTTCTATCACTTTCAATCATCCTTCTACTATCAGGGTTCTACAGGCATAGGAACAGATTCTACAGGAGTACCTACAACCAGTTCTACCAGAGCACCTCCAGCCAATTCTACAGGAGGGGCAGTAAGTAGTTTTTAAGGAGGAAAAATGGGGTTTTTGCTCAAATTCTGGCTTGAAGAGGTAGGTTTTGTATAGACACACTTTGATTATTAATATGTGCAACGAATGATACAATTTAAGGGGGAATTGAGCTGGTAGAAGGAAAGGAAGTCCATAAAAACATTTTTGCCTATTTTCTTAAAAAACACAGTTTTTCTTTATTTTCCCGTTTCTTCAAAATTCTTTTCTCCATCTCTATTTTGGGTGTTCAAAGGGGGTATAAGAAAAATGACAGGGGGATGCATGAGGAAGGAGCCCACAAATTCAGTTAGGATCCACGAGCATCTCGAAGTAGTAGCCATTTTCAATAGAGCAAATTGGATGCCATTTTTTGAAAAATTTTGAGGGTTTGATGAAGAAGTTGCTCAGGAGTTTGCCATTTCTTTAGTCCCTCAACCAAGGACCCATGCCACTATTACTTTGAGGGGTCTCTCCATGGAAATCACCCCAGAATTTATTAGTAGGGTTACCAGCCTTCCCCTTGGACTACCTTGGAGCAAAGATGAAAAGCCAATGGGACAAGTGTTGGCATTATGACATAGGTTTGGCTCTATGGCATAGGATTTGTCTCTATGGCATAGGTGTTGTCCTTGATGGCAACTCATTCAAATGGCAGATCACAGTTCAGGCTCTCAGAATGAAAGAAAATGAGGTATACGCAGGTTCCTCGTAACAAAGGTGCATATACATGCGCGATTGCTAATCAAAAGGCACGTATACATATGCACACACTTTAATGCAAAGAAAAGCATGTACATGTGGGAAAACTTATGGTTGGTCCATGGTTTTTAGTCTGACATATTTGAACCTATGGTTTTGGTCCTTGGTATTGCATCCAAAGTGTTGAAGCCAGGTATTGGGTCCCTAGTATTGGTTCTATAATGGTTTTGGACCATGGCTTGAGTAAGGCCTAAGTCTATAAAAGGGAAAGGAAATCATTTGGCAAGGGTATTAACTCAAGTGTTGAATATCTTATGAGGAGCAAGATCTGGAATACTGGTGATTAGCTTATGGTGCATAGCTCGATCTGAATCAAGTAGGAACTTGAGCGTTACAAGATGGATAAGTCCTATTGAACGGTCAAATCTCAAGATTTGAATTGTAGTATCTTTGTGTGATTTTGATCTATTATATTTGACGCATGAATTGATCTATGAATCTAATAATCTGCGTATAATTAATGCTTGAATACTTGAAAAGGGAAAACTGTCTTTCATAGATATGTACGCAGGTTCGGCGCAGCGAAGGTGTGTGTACACGCTGTTTCAGTAATTCAAAGAAGCGTATACGCAGGTTTGCCATCATATAGAAGCGTGTGCACGTAGGTTCCTAATTTTGAAGTAGCGTACGTCTCATAAAATATGTTTTAGCTACTTTGGTTTACTGCTGCAGTATTCTGGGTTCAAGATTGGTGTCTGGTCACTGTTATTATTTGGTTACAACATTCCGAGAAGTGATTGTTTGATTCAGTATTGGGTTGTTCAAAGAAGATTGGTTGATGCAGATATACTTAATGTTCGATTAATGTTATTCATGGATCTAGTCTAAAAATTTATGAAATGTGGTCCCTGGAAGAAAAGAGAAGGTTGTAGCCTTCTGTAGGTTAGCACCTACATACTAGTACCTCAGCTAGTACAATAGCTAAGGGGGTTGTAGCTCCCTTCCAGGAGAAGCTGGAGAACGAGAGAAGGTTGTAGCCTTCTGCAGGTTGTAGCCCACGTACGGGTATAAGACTGCACCAGTATAGAATCATTGTAAAAAGAAGTTTCTAATTGAAAGAAGATAGAGACAAATTGCTGCAGGTGGTTTTCACCCACATTGGGTTTCCACTTTATATCTTGTGTTCTTGTGTGTGGCTGTTTGCATTATTTTTCTGTTCCTAGTTAACGTTTATATGGTTCTGACATCAACATCTAAAGAATAATTAAATTATAAGTTATACGCTAGTTTCCTTAGCTGAAGTTGTGTATATACACTGGTTTCGCTAACCTAAGTAGCGTATACAAATCTGTGTATGAATTGAAAAATAATTGACCTGCTAATACTGATTCACCCCCACCCCTCCTCCCTCTCTCAGTATTATTTCCAACAATTGGTATCAGAGTAGGTCCTTCAGAAGAAGCTTGATCGCTTGAAGGAAGATCTATCATCATGAGAAACTACGAAAAGGAGGCATCGATTAGGCCACCAATATTTGATGGGAGCAACTTCGTCTATTGGAAGGTTAGAACCATAGACTATATTCAATCTCTTGGTACAGAAGTCTGGGATATCATAGAAACAGGATACACATTTCCATCAGCAACTCCTACAGATACAGCTGGTAAAAAGCAGTATGAAACGAATGCCAAGGATGTCAATACTTTATTAGGGAGTCTATCTCAATCAAAATTCGTCAAGGTCATACAGCTTAAAACCGCAAAATAAATATGGGACAAGATCGTTCTGAGCTATGAAGGAGATGATCAGGTAAAATGAGCTAAACTACAAACTCTCAGAATTCAATATGAAAATCTCAGAATGCACAATGATGAAAGTGTGGCTATCTATTTCCTATGTATAGATGAGATTGTTAATTGTATGAAAAACTTGGGTGAAGAAATAAAAGAAGTTTTTTTGGTTGAAAGGATTCTAAGATCTTTGTCTCCTAAGTTTGATTCAAAAGATTCTGCCATAGAAGAAAAGCAAAATCTACAGAGCATTACCATATCACAGCTGCACGGAATCCTAACCAATTGCGAAATGAGAAAAGGTGGACCATCACACAGGAGAGAAGTTGCATTCAAAGCCTTAGGAAAAGGAGATCACAATGAGTTAGGAAATATGTCAGAAGAAGAGGAAGAATCAAATTTTGTCAAAAACCTTCAACAGGGAAGTCGAAGATTTAGAGGTAAGCTGCCTTTCAAATGCTTTTCTTGTGGAAGAGTCAGTCACTATGCTACCAAGTGTCCTCATAAAGATAAAATAAAGGAACCAGTTAGATGGAACAAAAAACAGAATGTAAGTAAAAAGAGCTATTATACTCATGAAGATAGTGATGGAATTTCAAATAGTGATGAAGATGAACAAGGTAATGATAATAGACTTTTGATGGCCTTTGAAGATGATGATTTCTTGGATGCTATAAATGAAGAAGGTCTTTATGAAGAAATTTCTAAACTTAAATTGTTTAGAAGAAAAGAATATGATCATAGATACTCTGACATTCCAACTTGCTAAAAGAGATAAACACAATGAAGAGTTAGAATGTGAAACTGTGGGACTTAGAAAAGAAATTGAGAAAACAAAAGCCCTTAATCTTAGATTTTCTAAAGGATTTGAAACTTTAGATGAAATTATCAAAGTGCAGTGTGCTCCTCTAATCAAGACAGGTCTCAGATATTCTGAAGAAACGTTACAAGAACAGAAGCAAGCGCAGAAGCCATCCACCTCCAAAAGTTATCTTGATGTAGCAAGGAAAAATGAACAGGTTGACAATCAACAACAAAAGCATAATGCAGATCACCAGGTAAATAAGGGACAATTTGCTTCAATGAACAAAGACTATCAAGAAAATCGGGGGCAATCTACTTCAAGGATGAACAAAAGCTTCAACCAACCACAGGTAAATCATTCTCAATTTGCCTCAAGAATGGATGTCAATAGAAACTACAATCATATGGTTGGTAGGTTTGATAATCGTAGGAATTTCTTCAATGGCCAATGTTTCTCTTGTCATAACTTTGGTCACAAAGCTGCTTAATGTGTTTCCTACAAGACCATCATGACTAGGGAAGCTCAAAAACAAAGGAGTATGATTGGGATCATGAAAAGGACCTACAGTAACTTTTCTGCTCTTGAAAATGTAATAGAATGTTATATTTGTAATAACTTCGGTCATGAAGATTTTGAATGCATGAGTAGGTTTCGGCAAACAACTCAGAAGGAGAAAGCTTCATTTAGTCCCAAAACATGGAGAAAGAAAGAACCACAACCAGAAAGATGTCGGATATCCTTATATGTAGAAGGACAGGAAAATAAGTGGTACATCGACAGTGGATGCTCGAAACATATGATAGGTAATAAGGAAAAGCTTCAGTCTTAGAAAAAGAAAAGAAGGTCTCATTAGGAAATGACACCCGAACATTCATAAAAGTTAAAGGTTCTGTTCATTTGAAAGAGAAGGTCAAAGCTGGAAATGTTATGTATGTTGATGGCTTGAAGCATAATCTATTAAGTGTCAGTCAAATGTGTGATCAAGGAACTAAGGTAATATTTCGATCAAATGGATGTATTGTTCGTGAGCTTGATACAGGAAAAATAGTGATCAAAGGCATAAGAACTCCAAATAATTTATATGTACTCAAAGGAGGACAACAACAATGGTATCTAAACAAGAATGATGAACACTAGATATGACACAGAATATTGGGGCATCTAAGCTTCTCTCAGATAAGGAAAGCATGCAAATATTAGGCGGTTCGTGATCTCCCTAACATTAGAATTCTAGACAATATAATATGCAAATCATGTCAGTTTGCTAAACAAACCAGAACTAGTTTCCTTGAGAAGGAAGGATTAGCTAGCAGGCCACTTGAACTTATCCATACTAATATATGTGGTCCAACTAGGAAGAGGTCACCTCGAGGAGAAGAATACTTCATATTGTTCATTGACGACTTTTCAAGGATGTGTTGGATAGGACTTATGAAGTATAAAGATGAAGCTTTCAAAAAGTTCGAAGCATTCAAAGCCTTGGTTGAAAATGAATCAGATCGCAGAATAAAATGCCTCAGGTCTGATCGAGGAGGAGAATTTACCTCGGATGAATTTTTCGATTTTTGTGAAGAACATGGAATAAGAAGGGAATTTTCTACTGCAAGGACTCCTCAGCAAAATGGAGTAGTGGAAAGGATGAACAAAACGGTTCAACAAATGGCTCGTTCTATGCTTGATGAGTCTAGAAATCCTGCAACCTTCTGGGGTGAAGCCGCATTTGTTGTAGTTTCTATTCTCAACAAGAGAAACGTCCGGGTAAACAACACTCAGACTCCTCATGAACTTTGGTATGGTAAGAATCCCATGGTAAAATACTTCAAAATTTTTGGAAACAAATGCTACATCAAAAGGACTGATGAAAACCTTGGCAAGTTTGAACCTAGAGCAGACGAAGGCATTCTCCTTGGTTACTCTCCCCACAGCAAAGCATATAAGTGTTACAATAAAAGACTTGGAAAAATTGTTGAAAGTATTGATGTAGTGGTTGATGAAGAAGGAAACACTCCTAGGCAAGAAAAATCTGAATATTTCGAAGACGATGAGGACTATCCTTCAACATCAAATCAGATTCATGATGAAGAAGAAACCCATGAGGCACCAGAAGAACAGATAAGGATAGAAGAAAAGAATCCATCCAGATATGTCTAAAAGAACCATCCAGAGACTCAAATTTTGGGACAAAAAGAGGCAGGTGTACAAACAAGAAGAAATATTTATGAAGCTTCAAGCTATCTAGCATTGCTCTCCTCCACTGAACCACAAAATATAAGAGAAGCATGTAAAGACGAATGCCGGGTCAAGGCCATGGATGAAGAACTTGAGCAGATTGAAAAAAATAACACTTGGGAGTTGGTCCCTAGACCAAAATATAAGAATGTAATAGGGACAAAATGGATGTTCAAAAATAATCTGAATGGAAATGGAGAAGTCATTAGAAACAAGGCCAGACTTGTTTGTAAAGGATATGCACAACAAGAAGGTATTAACTTTGAAGAAAATTTTGCATCAGTTGCTAGACTAGAGGCTATAAGAATGTTCCTTGCTCTCTCTATCTTTCAAAAGTTCAAAGTATTTCAAATGGATGTGAAATATACACTTTTAAATGGGGACTTAGAAGAAGAAGTGTATATTGAGCAACCAGATGGATTTATCCTTGGAAATGATCCAAAACTTGTATGCAGACTTAAGAAGGCACTCTATGGACTTAAACAGGCTCCAAGGGCTTGGTACTATCATCTGGAAAATACCTCCATCAACAAGGTTTCTCAAAAAGGATCAGCAGATAGCAATATATATATAATATATATATATATATATAAATTGATAATGATAAATTGCTAATACTTGTATATGTTGATGATATCATCTTTGGCAGCAATGAAGAAGTCATCAGTCAAAACTTTGCTTTGGTGATGAAGAAAGAATTTGAAATGTCCTTGCTTGGTGAGCTGACATATTTCCTTGGTTTACAAATCCAACAAAATAAAGACGATATTTTTTTATCAGAAACCAAGTACCTAAAGCATATCTTGAAGAAATATGGCATGGAAGATTCAAAACCGGTATGTACCCCTATGGTAACAGGATGCAGCCTCAGTGCTAATGATGAATCAGCAACAGTACATCAACCAACCTATAGATCCATGATTGGTAGTCTGCTCTATCTGACAGGTACTCGGACAGACATCATGCATGATGTGGGAATAGTTGGAAGATTTCAGGCAAATCCAAAGGAAGCACACCTTCAGGCAGTTAAGAGGATTTTCAAATATCTTCAAGGAACACAAAACTATGGCTTATGGTATCCTAGAGATGCAGATCTCACACTTCATGCATATATAGATGCAGATTGGGCAGGAAGTGTGGATGACCGAAAAAACACTAGTGGGGGTGCATTGTTTATGGGTTCTGGATTAGTATCTTGGTTCAACAACAAAAAAAGTTCAATTGCTTTATCTACAGCTGAAGCAGAATATGTGGCTGCTGCATCTTGTTTCACACAACTCCTTTGGATGATGCAAACTTTGCAAGATTTTCAAATCACTTATACTCCACCTATCTCCATCTTCTATGATGATACAAGTGCAATCAATATTTCAAAGAATCTTGTCATGCATTCAAAGACTAAGCACATACCTATCAAGTATCATTTTCTTTGGGGACAAGTGCTTGTACAAAAGGTCAAATTGGAGTATGTTCCCTCTAAGGAACAAGTTGCTGATATACTCATCAAACCACTGCCCAGGGAGACATTTGAATACCTCAGATAGAAGCTGGGGGTAGTTGATGCATCATATTGCTGTTGAATCTCATCTGTTTCAGAGAAAAGTGGTTGTACGCAAGTTTCATGAGGTTGATACGTGTACATATGCCGGTTTATGCGCATACAGTCGCATATATGTTGGTTGAAGACAATCAATGGGCCAGACTCTAAGTAAAAGAGTCTGATATGGTTCTGACAGAGACCATCTGACACAGGTTCAGGGGGAGCATATATATTCTTCTAATGATGCATTGTTGGCATTATCTTAGAAGATCTTGATTCAAAGTTGTGTTGGTTTCAGGTGCAGAGGGAGAACATGGTTGCTGGTCTGAATAATGATTGACAGATGCTGCTTGTTGATAACTATCATATTTCATCTCTGTCTTGTGTTTCTTTTCTTATCAAGGTCATGTAACGGCCTATCTTGGTTTCCCCACTATGCCTGGGGTGGATGATGTAATGTTCTTGTTTTATCATGTATCCCCACTTGGTTGGGTGGAAGAGTCAATATTGGTATATTCCCACTTTGTTGGGAGATGGATGTATGTATGAGTTTGTAGAGATAGGAAGGTCATTTATGATGTATAAAGTCATGTTTCATTTGAAGAACATCTTCTTGCAGACGTTGCCTATAGTTAGGGGGAGCTTGCAGAACAGAGATTCAGCATGTACTCAGGGGGAGCATAACCCTTTGCCCTTGATGTCAAAGGGTGAGGATGATTTTGAGTGACTTGGTGTTGCCATCAAGTCCAGATGGGGAGATTGTTGGCATTATGACATAGGTTTGGCTCTATGGCATAGGATTTGGCTCTATGGCATAGGTGTTGTCCTTGATGGCAACTCACTCAAATGGCAGATCACAGTTCAGGCTGTCAGAATGAAAGAAAATGAGGTATACGCAGGTTCCTCGTAACAAAGGTGTGTATACACGCGTGATTGCTAATCAAAAGGCGTGTATACGTATGCACACACTTTCATGCAAAGAGAAGCGCGTACATGTGGGAAAACTTATGGTTGGTCCATGGTTTTTAGTCCCACATATTTGAACCTATGGTTTTGGTCCTTGATATTGCATCCAAAGTGTTGAACCCAGGTATTGGGTCCCTAGTATTGGTTCTATAATGGTTTTGGACCATGGCTTGAGTAAGGCCTAAGGCTATAAAAGGGAAAGGAAATCATTTGGCAAGGGTATTGACTCAAGTGTTGAATAACCTATGAGGAGCAAGATCTGGAATACTAGTGATTAGCTTATGGTGTATAGCTGGAACTGAATCAAGGAGGAACCTGAGTGTTAAAAGATGGATAAGTCCTATTGAAGGGTCAAATCTCAAGATTTGAATTGTAGTATCTTTGTGTGATTCTGATCTATTATATTTGATGCATGAATTGATCTATGAATCTGATAATCTAGGTATAATTAATGCTTGAATACTTGAAATGGGAAAACTGTCTTTCATAGATCTGTATGCAAGTTTGGCGCAGCGAAGGCGTGTATACATGTTGTTTCAGTAATTCAAAGAAGCGTATACACAGGTTTGCCTTCATACAAAAGCGTGTGCACGTAGGTTCCTCATTTTGATGTAGCGTACATCTCATAAAATATGTTTTAGCTACTTTGGTTTATTGCTGCAGTATTCTGGGGTCAAGATTGTTGTCTGGTCACTATTATTATCTCGTTACAGTATTCAGAGAAGTGATTGTTTGATTCAGTATTGGGTTGTTCAAAGAAGATTGGTTGATGTAGATATACTTAATGTTTGATTAATGTTATTCATGGATCCAGTCTGAAAATTTATGGAACGTGGTCCCTGGAAGAAAAGAGAAGGTTGTAGCCTTGTGTAGGTCAGGACCTACATACTAGTACCTTAGCTAGTACAAGAGCCAAGGGGGTTGTATCTCCTTTCCAGGAGAAGCTGGAGAACGAGAGAAGGTTATAGCCTTCTGCAGGTTGCAACCTGCGTACTGGTATGACTGCACTAGTACAGAATCATTGTAAAAAGAAGTGTTGAAAATAATATTGAGAGGGGGGGTGAATCAGTATTATCTAGTTCTTTTAATAAATCTTCCTTATTTACACTTTGAATTATTTTTGCATATCAGTACCATAAAATAATGAGCAAGAAAAACAGACAGTCACATCAAAGAACACCAGATATAAGGTGGAAACCCAATGTGGGTGAAAACCACCTGCTGCAATATGTCTCTATCTTCTTTCAAATTAGAAACCTTTTACAATGGTCTTGTACTGGTGCAGTCCTTTACCAGTACGCAGGCTGCAACCTGCAGAGAGCTACAACTCTCTCTCGTTTTCCAGTCTCTCCTGGAAGGGAGCTACAACCCCCTACTTCTTTTCTTTCAAGGACCACTTTTCATAAATTTTCAAACTGGATCCATAAACATCAAATAATCATCAAGTACATGTAATTTATACTGTCAGCTGCAGTAATCAGATCAACAATAACAGAACAGAACCCAGAACATCTTATCAACTAGAAAAATTCAACCAACAGAGGATCTTAACTTAGATACGCAGTTTTTCTTTTTACCAGCATGCGTTGCTACGCACTTCACCCTCTGTCTTACTGCGTATACCCGCAGATCTCCTTCCGCTGAACTGCATGGTCACGCACTGCTCCTTTCACTGATCTGCATACAGTACGCACCCAATGTCACTATCGCGCCGCGTACTTCCCAGGAGATATGCACTCAAAAGAATAATCGCGCTGCGTACTTTTACAGCAGGTACGCACCCAAAAGAATAATCGCTCCGCGTGCTACTATAGAGGGCACGCACCTAAACCACTGTCGCCCTGCGTACCTACGCACTGAACCTTTGGCGCCTCTGCATACCCACGCACAGAACCTTCGACGCCTCTGCGTACCCACACACAGAACCTTCAGCGCCTCTGCGTACCCACGCACTGAACCTTCGGCGCCTCTGCGTACCTTGGACTAGGGCTGAAATAACCTCAGATGCTCAGATCTGAACTTGTGCTCAAGAGATCACCCTTCGCAGATTCACTTCTAACTTCTCCTTTACATATCAATCTTTTAAAAACCGAGAACCCAATAAATCAGATCTTAAGATATTCAATTACTCAAAAGATCCACAAGCCAAATGATCTCCTTTGCTTTATATAGGCAAGCTCTTCCTCAAATCAAGGATCATGGGGCTCAATAATAATAATAAAATAAACAATACCACGGGCCAAAACCATGATAACCTCAAACTTTGCTAAATTACCATGAGAAAACCCCACGTGTGGGCACTTAACTACCTGTGG